>CM023489.1:62183135-62217511 GCA_013339685.2 Hyalomma asiaticum
TCTTTATTGAGTAGCGTCAAGTGCTTGAGGTGTGCACTTTGCTTTGATGAGGATGGCTTTGTGGTCGCTGAAGTGAACCGTGAGGGGATCTTGGTGCAGTGGGTGGATCTTGAAATTGGTGAAGACGTGATCAATGCATGTGCTGTGAATGTTAGTTGGCTGTTGTTTTTCGGTCGTCGTGTGATACGTGTTGCAGCGAGTGGTGCGATGACATGTACTCAACTATCCAATCCCTCTTCATGACGTTGACATTAAAGTCGCCAATGAGCATGAAAGGATGTATGTCTGCGTATTGCTTTTGGTAGTCACCCATGGCCTCGTCGATGTACGTCTACGCGGCTGTGCGCGAGAGGTTGGGTGCAAGGTACATTGTCATTACGTTAATGCCGTAGACGGTAAAGGCACAGCGCTCGCCGTTGCTACGTTGGTCAGCAGTGGGGCGCAGTTGTAGGTCCCTCGCGTTGGCGGAACGTCATCGGACCATCACACTTCATCGGAAGCATCAACGGAGTCAAGCGGAGTGAACCGAAGCAAGCGCTGAACTAAACGCGCGCAGCGCTCTACCCGCTTTATATTCACACTTGAAGGAGAGGAGACTAGAGGAGGAGATATATATGGCCATATATGTATATCTGGCTATATATGGCACGTCTCCGTACGTGTCCATATTTCCCCAATATGCATCAGTCTTACATGCCATTCCTCGTGTGTGTCTTTCATTGCCGCATATGTTTCTAAAACGATTTGGGCAAATACGACCACATACGGCGCGTGCCATATATAGCCCCATTTGCCCAATTCCTGATATGGCCACATATAGCATTTTTGTAAGGGAAAGCACCGCACGTGGTCGAAATTCCCGGAGCCCTCAACTACGGCGTCTATCATAATCAAGTCGTGGAAACTCCAGACATTCGCATCACAGTGCACAGCTAGCGTTGCATATACAGCAATGTCCGCCTGCGACGAGCTTGTTCAAGGAACGCGCCGTTGCTAATTTTCGAAATTTTTTATTATTTTCGGGAGCACAGTCATCGGTGCATGTGTTGTGCTAATACTGCTTCGAAATCTGCTGAAGAAAGTCAACTGCACTGCAGGCCTGCGCCGTCTCATTCTCTAAGAACGTATTCATTAGAGTAGGCGCAGTATGTTTCAAAGCGTTGAGCGAAACTTGCTTGCCTTGACTGCGGTTCGGTTAAGGAAAGGACTCTAATTTCTGCAGCCCATATCTGGAGCATGGCTAAGCGTCCGTCGGGGTAAGGGAAAGGGACTGAAAGAGATAGAAAGGAGAGAAAAGCCGTAGTGGGTGGCTCCGGAAATTTGGACCACCTGGGGTTCTTGAACGTGCACTGACAACGAACAGTACATAGGTCTCTGGCATTTTCGCCTCCATCGAAAATGCGACCGCCGCGGACGGAATCGAACACGCACTTCTGGGGTGGCAGCCGAGAACCATGGCTAATATAAAATACACCACCTCGGCGGATCTGCTGCTTTGACATCGTCTGTAGCTTTCTTCATAGAGCTGACGAATTCCTTGTTTCCTTTCCGTGACGGGAGATAGCTCCGTATATAAAAAACGCAACGTACAATAAGTTAATTCAAGTTCACTATGGGCGTTCTCGAATTTACTGTATTGTGTGGTTCCCTGAACCATGATCGGCTCAGTCACCATGACTGTAATGTTCGGACAAATAATTAAACCACACACACACACACAGTAGACAGGAAACGTATTCTATAGCAACTGTATATGAATGGAAGTGACAAACACATGGAGGTTGCTGTCCGAGGTAGCTTTTGCTAAAATAACCATGGCGTTCGTTTTAGAACAGCCTGTTCGTTTTGTGGCGTTTAAAGTCGCAAAACCAGTTCTGATTACGAGAGACGCCGTAGTGGAGGTCTCCGGAAATTTCGACCACATGTGGGTTCCTTAACGTGCACTGTCATCGCGCAGCACACGGGCCTCAACACTTCGCCTCCATCGAAATGCAGCCTCCGCGGCCGGGATTCGATCCCGCGACCCTCGGATCAGCAGTCGAGTACCATAGCCACTAGACCACCGTGGCGGGGCTTTAGAACAGCCAATGTTGTTTTTACATATACAAGGGTCTCGTCAACATAACGAGCCGGTGTACTGTAAATCCTGATGCCTTTAGCATAAGTGCCCTGTCTATAATACGAATTCCTGATCATCACGTAGAACAATTATCAAGAACATAATAAGAAAGGCTACCCTGGGTGATGACGCAAACGAAGTCATGGCCACGCGCTTTACATTTTATTTGTAGCACTAGTTCCTAGTAAAGATGTTCTGGCTGTCCATTATTATCATCCGCTGTTATTCTTTTTCTCAGGGGAGCAAGTTCATGGTAGAAACTTTCATCCTGCTCGCCAAAGTACGAGTCGTGGCGAATGTCATCTTGATGGGAATCGCTATCCACAAGGTAAGAGTTGTAAAAACCGATGTCCATCTCACAAGGCCTTTAAGCGGTGCTCGATGTTAGCCGTGGGCGCGCGTTCCCGCTAAATTACTCACAGCACCACGGTTCTGTAGCGCCTGTGTCTAAAACTTCTTTTGAAACTACGTACACAACGCTAGGCTTTCTAGTCATGGCACCTAGTTCACACTCATTAAGCGTTGTGCCGGTTAACGACAGTCAATCACCCAGAAGACCCTGTACGTCCGACAAACACAGAAAGGGACGCTTCGAAGCATTTTCGATAAGTGCATGTGCTTACACTTTTTCAACTAAAAGAAGGGTAATGCGCAAATATTTCCGGAAAACATGGTGATTTCTGTTCGGTGGTTGGAAACATGTTGCGATAATCATGATATCAAAACCAGGGAGGAATTGGCCATAGAAAACCACAGGTCAGTTTCTCTTGCATCGTACCTAGAAAGTGTTTGAGAGATTAGTACACACCCGATTTCAGCGACATCTTGAAGAAAATGATGTAATGCCGAATACCATGTTTGGATTCCGTTCAAATTTCTCGACACAAGATATCCTCCTACTTTTCAAGGAGGAAGTATTAACTAATATGTCAACAGCAGGAGAAGACATTGTAATGGCCATCGGCATAAAAGAGCCTTTGACAACTTAAGTCATAAGTTCATACTGGGTGGTCTGGCAGAGACGAACTGCGGTCAAAGAACGTACCAATATATCCAAAGCTCCCTGAATACCAGAACAGCAGTATTCAAAGTGAGAGAAGACGAATCCAAAATCATCCATCCAGCGCGCAAAAGTACACCACAGGGAGCTGTGATTCTCAGAGTTCACTGTCGTCCAGTTGATCTGTTGCTTTTATTTATTTATTTATTTATTTATTTATTTATTTGTTTGTTTGTTTGTTTGTTTGTTTGTTTGTTTGTTTGTTTGTTTGTTTGTTTGTTTGTTTGTTTGTTTGTCAGTAAACACACAAGGCCTCCAAGGCTTTACAATTGGTGTGGGCACAGTATGATTACAAACAAGAGTAGTGCAAAAAGAACAAGAACATTGCTTTGCAGCTACACCAAGAAGTGTTCTTAAGTGTAGCCTTGACCAATGCTTGGTCCTCAGGGGCCACAGTGGCCACAGTGGAAGAAAGAAAGTGATTCTGATGTCCACTTGTCTTCGGAGGGGAAGAATGTAGATACAGATTGGTGCGGCTGAAAGAAACGAATACTTTATTAGGGTGTTCAACAGGGGGCGAAATATGAGGAGGTCCGAGATGAATTCCTGCGAAAGTAGAGAATATGGTAGGAAATTCTATGAAAGTCCGCGAGTATGGATGTTCTTGCATCCAGATCTGGAATGCGGAGAGTGGAGAGTGTATTTCGTGAGGGTAGCAATGGCAGTGAGTGCGTAGTTCTGTTTAAACCGAGCCGACCAATTCCGGAAAGATTTGAAAGTGTCAAATGGTTTTTATTTAGCTGGATCTAACACGGCAGAGGCTTTCTTGAGCTTTGGACGGGCAAGTACTTCATGGAACTAAAGATTAGGTAGAGCTAGCGCTCGGCAGAAATTTCTCCAAAGACAACCAAAAGCCCGATTTGCATCGTAAATAACGTACGTAACATGGGAATGCCACAAGTCATATTCGGTATGTAAACGCTGACTTGTTTGTAACTGCCAGTCTTCTGTAATGTCGTTCCATTCTTTGTATGCAAGCGAAGCTTAGTAAGTCTTGGACGAAGGCGAATGTCATACTTTTTTCATTTATTTAAGTTCAGTTCATTAGCCAAGTGCTACAGCAGTCGGACACGCGATTAAGGTCAGTTTGAAGAATGTCGTTCTTGTTTTCGTTGGTTATTCTACGTTACACGATGAAGCTGTCTGTAAACGGATTTATGAATCGGGTATCCTTACCTGCCTTGTCATTGGTGTATGTTTTAAAGAAGTGGTGGATGCTTAAGATTCACCTTTTTCGAGTGGAACGTGACAGCCCAATATGGAGGACGTTTACGCAACACTTACCCGCGCCACCGCCTCTCCTCGTTGGTAACGATGCTCTGAGCCGCAATGATCTGGTAGCAACGAATGAAAAGCCTGCGCTCGTACTGTGATTTGCCTCTTCTTTATCCACGCAAGTTTTCACAGCTAAAATGCTATCCTTGTGAGATGTACTGTGAGAACAGTGGCATATAGGCAGGAAAGAATTTATGGAGACGGAAGGGAATCGTCTCAGAGAAGCGAAGACGTGGTGAGCAATTGTGTTGTGTCGTCCGTGCTCAGCTTTCGAGAATGCGACGCTAATCCTTATGTAAAAGTGTAGACTGTAGTCCTTATGTGTCTCTTATTTATTTATTTATTTATTTAATTTTTTATTTATCTATTTATTTATTTATTTATTTATTTATTTATTTATTTATTTATTTATTTACACTGTTAGCCAAAGGTCCATATAGGGTGGCGTAATGAAATACACTTCACTCATGGTTGACACAAGCACTACACAATGAAATCAGGAAACACAACACAGCTGGCAGTTTCAAACAGGGGACGAATCCGACAGGTAAGTTAATTTAAGTTTTACACAGTAGTGACCAAAGATTGGCATGGTAGCACAACTTCATACACTACACTCGAAGAGGCTATACCATATACATCAAAATTTTCAATATCGTAGTAACGAACTTTTCGAACATCACGTACAGTTATAGGAATTCATGTTAAAGAATACATGCCGCATCTCTGGGGAAAAGAGATGAGGTAATAACGCCTAGGTATGGTTACATGGAAGAACGATATGCCAGTACCAGTTCAATTCCTCTCGAGAATTAATTTTAGTGATGCCACGCGGTAGCGCGTCCCACTTTTCAATCGTTTTCGGGAAAAGGAAGTATTTAAAGTGTCAACCTTTGTAGGTGTGGGCACAAATCGGTCCTCGTGGCTAGATCTAATAAACCGTGAAATACGTGACGTTTTGTTTTGTATGTATCTGTGGGGGTTGAAGTTAAACAGTGGTGCTTCATTAAGTACATGAATTGTAATCTAAGTGATTGTGTGCCTGGGCTCTAAAAAAGTTTTGAAAATGGATCTACTCCTAATGTCAGAATGGAGTAACGCACACTTCACTCTCCTACTAATGACTACTGCTACAGAAACGCATCGCCCCGTGAAACAGGTTTTGGGCAGACGCACACTCATCCGCGTGTCCAAGTTCTTGTCCTTTCTCAAACAACTTCAGTCATCCTATACGCGATACACAGAAAGGCGCCATTGAGAAAAAGCGGCACGGTGATTAGCGGTACACAAAACAGCCGATTAATAGCCGAATAAGCAAAACGCCTGCAATGGCCGTGAGTGCAAAATGTGGGCGAGGAGCTGATCCGGACACATCTGTACAGCCAGCAAACAACGTTGGTGGTCAAGGAAACGCGAAGCCTTCCCTCAAACACCTGGAGCTTTCTGCCTTGCGCTCCAGCCCGACGCCACAAAACTTAAAGGAGTACTGACATGATTTTGACAAATATACATTTTTCGTTTTCTAGCCACGTATTGTTAACGCCCTCCGCACATGGAAGACAGGAAACACGTACAAAATATTTTAGTTTGGTTTTAAAGTTTTCGTCGCCCAGCACAGCAAGCCAGCCTCAGCGCTATGGACACTACAATGACGTGTGAACATAGCCTCTTAAAAATCGCCGAAATCGCTATCAGAGTCGCTGGACGACCGTAAAATTGTCATTGTTTGCGTGTCCCACGTATAATTCACCATTGACGACAGAGTTGTAGCCACGCTATTAGGAAAGCTGTCCCTACGTGACTTAGACGTACGTCCGACTATGTTGACACGTCACTAGGAAACCGACCCCTCGAAATCGAAACCGAAAGTCTGCTTTTAAGGGAGCCGTATTAAAAATGTATTCATTGCGTTGCGAGGCACGATGACACTCCTTTTGGGGTTCTCCACGCCAGTGCTTTCATTTACAGCAACATCACGACAATGTCAAAAATTCGTGTCACTACTCCTTTAAGCATTTCTCATGCCGTCAGGGGCAACGTCACCCTACCTCATCTACGTCACAACATGCACCCACCGCGCAGCTTGCAGCGAAGCGAGGTGCAGGCTCAGGAACTCGCGAACATCACATGAGCCAATTGTTCCCAGTCTAGATGGTCTTATGGACTGCAGTGTCGCTCGCTGTCTCGGAATATGTATGTGTGGCTGTATCTGTGCTGTTCACCAAGGCATCCCTGGCAATATGATTCGGACATTTTATGCAGACCTGGAGAAGCCGACTTCATTTGCGTACGTGTCCTCTTATTTTGTACCATGTGATCACAGTCAATATTGAACTGACAACAGAAACAGCCTCCTACATAGAATTCGCTCCTTAGATAACTAGAGAGACATATAAAACTGTACAGTTCAATGCTTTCGCCATCCGTACCGGAAATGAGCGCATAGCCTCTGCATAATCATCCCCACAAAGCCATTTCTTCAAAGACTCTGAGTCTTGAAATCATCTGTAGGAGAGTTCGAAGGGTACATCTAGTTTGGATGAATAATTGTTACGCCGAGCTTCAGCAGCGAGCCTTGACCTGCTTGCACTTCGATGAACAGCTACGGCTGGTCGTGAGTGCCTATGGACACGGGCCGATCTCAAGGAATCTTGGATAAGGATGAAAAGGCTACTCTAGCGAAGTGAATGCTCTCTTTAAATTCATGGTCTGTTTAAGGATTGTACAGTATACCACGACAACCAAAGAAACTGAGGGATCATGCACTGGTGCCTGATTTAGCGTATTACACTGCTTCGATCTGTCTCATTGCGATATCCTTCCACGCTTTAAATGTCTGAAAATTCAGACGGCCCAATGATAGGCCATATAGGATTATCCCTAAGTTAATTTCTTCGAATTAGTAGAACTTCCCACTAATAAATTCAGAGGCTTCACTTACCTATGAAGGCGCTCATTACTGCCTGGATTTCGTCCTAAGTGTGTGGGATGTTACTGTAACGAATACTGCACAATGTCCCGAAGTCCAATCACAAGGATGCCTCGTTTTGTTTGTGTGACGAGCACTCCGACGAACAGTTAGCCCAACGGTCCACCCTCCTCAGCACCCGTCTAAATTTGTAAATGGGAAATCCACACGTACCTGTGTATAAACTGTCTTCGAGGATCGCCGTGTTCGTTAGTAAACTCTCATCGTTAAGTATTGCAAATACATCCACACAGTAAAATTTGTGTCTAGAATTCTACGTGTGGTGGAAATTAAAAGACTCTTTTCCTTTTTTTTTTCAGAATACCAAGGAAGCCAACAACCAAGGTCTCCAACATGTAAGTCACTAGCAGATGTTCATGTCTGTTACCCTACACTATTCGACCAGTTATAGTAGCACAGTGAAATTAGAAGTACCTGTAAAGGCTTATCTTGGTAGCATTCCTTTTTCTTTCTTATATTACTGACCTATTCCTCCTATTTCCAGAATGCGTTTTAAAATTCCCGTTCATGTCGGGTGCACTAACTTATCCTTGGTGCGCTTAAAGTGTTCGATATCACTATCTTTAAAATGCTTGTTGAATTCCTGCACAATCCTTTTTGTTCTTTCAAAATTTTTCTTAGTGCCATTCCTACAAAACAAGTGTCCCCTTTATCGCACCACTTATTATGCCAACGTCTCATCACATCCAAAAATTGCCGTCATATTCATCCCCAACACGTATCTTCAAACACCCATAGACAAAGCATGCGTATCCGGATCGTGAGATGGACCGTCTGTATTTATTATCAAATTTGCGACATGCTGTTCGCCACGTTAAGACGTTTTATGCAACGCTCCCTCGAGCAGTCTTTATTACTATCTTTGTTCGTCGGTCTACAGCTTCTACTTACGGGAGAAAACCACACAATTTCCAAGCGTGCACCTGGCCGTATTCTTCCACATTTTGTACGGCTTGCGACACTCATATCCTACATGAGTTCGTAACCATATCCTCCACTTTCTTCACAACAGTACATAAGATCTAACCCTCAACAGCCAGGTACCGGGTAGGTCTAAGGAATACTGCACCGAGTCTTTCGTGTCTCTACCTGGATTGAACAATGGTCGCTAATAATTCATATTACCTTCGCGTCATCCCATATCCTTAATTAGCTATAATATACGTTGGAAAGTTAGTTACGTACCGAAGGTCGCGGGATGCATTTCGATGGCGGCTGCATTTCGATGGAGGCCCGTGTGCTGTGCGATGTCAGTGCACGTTAAAGAACCCCAGGTGGTCGAAATTTCCGGAGACCTCCACTACGGCGTCTCTCATAATCAGAGCTGGTTTTCGAACGTTAAACCCCATAAATCATAAAAGTTAGTTACGTAATGTGTACGATAGAGTGAGCAGGTTCGATGAAGGAGGCATGCCTTGTCTTGTGTTTCTGTCTTCGTTCAGTCGCGCTGAACATTCTAGAGCCTTATGCAGATTTATCCGCTGAATAGCAACTTATTAACCATTAAGAATCACTCATTCACAAGCCTATAACATTCCGTTAAGGCATCATTTATTTACTTATTTATTTATTTATTTGGTCAAGAAATAAAAAAATCCACAGCATATCCACGGAGTGAATGATGATGAGCGGGCGAAGCTCCGGAGGTTCATCGTAGATCGTGCCGCATTCCGGATTAGTTTAGTTAACGCGCACGCTGCGAATCCTTATGATTCAACTACGCACAAGTGAAATCTCCCACTGGCACTTCATTACAAGTCAAGATCCAGTGCCTATATATATATATATATATATATGGGGGGCCGGTGAACGGTTCTCCAGCGCGAGCAGTATTTTTCAATCAAGAAACTCGCGGTGAGGGCACGTTCTCCTTCTTTGCGAGCTGGTGCAGCGTTCATCGAAGAAATAGCGTTGCCATAGTCAACGCGCGCCTTTCGCTCTCTCTCTGTCTCTCTCTCTCACACGAGACAGCAGCTGGAAGAGTGAGAGAGCTCGCGCGCCGGGAGGCACGCGCCGAGGGCGAACGCGAGCCTCCCGGCGGCGCGAGGTGGCTACATACATACCACTACTACTACTACTACTACAGAAGAGGGAATGACCCACACCCAAGGAGCTTCGCCCCTAAAATACACGCACTTATCTAGCCGGCCAAGCAGTGTTGCCTTATTGCGGTACTGGACGGTACATTGAACAATGTAACACGGCTTAGTTGGAGATTCTTGTGAGGAAAATGCGCTAGAAAAGTATATTTATTGTACGAAAGGTTTAAGAGAGCGATTGGTGTGACAACTCCATGCATTCACCATCTTTTGTCATGTAGTTATGTTGTGAGCACAAGGTGTCTCTCCACATGTGTCGCCGGCATCTGAGATATTACGCTCTGCCACAACATGACAGCAGTTGCATCCTTGTTCCTGCAACTGCATTACGGGAATTCTGCCACAACCCTGAGGGGCTGCAATACGTACAAATAAATAAATAAATAAATAAATAAATAAATAAATAAATAAATTATGACGTCTCGGTAGCAACGACGTTTATTAGGACTGCACACTCAGCAGCGAACCAGCCAAGGCCCACACACGATAATGATGATGCCGAGACACCGAAGATGAAACTCAACCACAGCAGGATGATGATGATTATATACAGATGAGGAAGTAGTGCATAGTAAATGCCCACACTATTTCCCCCCCGCATGAGAGCGGCCATCCTGGCCGCAGCTCACGGCGACGGATAACGCCGCATGAAAGGTTTCATGCGGGAGACGTGGACGACCTCGGTGCCGCGACAACGGCGATCTGTTGGGGGGACAACCGGAGCCACACGGTAATTGACAGGTGATGTCTGCTCCAGTACAATGTATGGCCCGATGAATTTCGGCTGGAACTTCTCGCACAAACCAGGAGTGCGCAAGGGCGTCAACAGGAGTACCTCGTCACCAGATCGGAATGATGCAGCTCGATGGGATGTGTCATAAATTATCTTGCGGTCTTGTTGTCTGGCTTCTGTATTTATGCGAGCCCGCTGGCGACACTGGGCGAGTCGTGATATGAATTCTTCGCTGCACGATGTAGAGAGAGGGACGGGAAATTTGAAGAAAGAAGCCTCGGAGATGGAGGTAGGAGACCGTCCATAAACTAAGTAAAATGGTGAGTAGCCGGTAGTGCGTTGAACGGCCGTGTTGTAGGCGTGCGTAACAAAGGGGAGAAGCTTATCCCAATTTTTGTGGTCAGGCTGTATATACACGGCAATCATATCGGCAAGCGTGCGATGAAATCTCTCCGTCAGGCCGTTAGTTTGTGGGTGATAGCTAGATGTCGTCTTGTGGGTGGTGCCAGAGGCGCGAAGGACTTCGTTAAGAAGTTGGGAGAGAAATACCTTCCCACGGTCGCTCAGCAGGACTCGAGGAGCGCCGTGGCGGAGAATTATAGCTTCGAGGACAAAGTCGGCAACCTCCGAAGCTGAGCCAGTAATCACCGATGTGGTATCTGCGTAGCGTGTCAGGTGATCGATGGCGGTCACTATCCATCGATTTCCAGCGGCAGTGACAGGAAGGGGTCCGTAGAGGTCGACGCCAACAACCTCGAATGGTGCAAGGGGGCAGGGAATAGGCTGTAACTCGCCGGCAGGAGCGGATGTTGGGAGTTTGCGACGCTGACACGGTGAACCGGAACTGACGTACTTCGCCACACTAGTAGAAAGACCTGGCCAATAGAAGCGGCTTCGGATCCGATGGTAGGCTTTGTGAAAACCTAGATGTCCAGCAGTCAGGTCATCGTGGAATGCTTCAAGGACCGGTGCACGAAGACAACGTGGCAGCACGGGCACCCAGCGTTGGCCGTCAGGATGGAAAATGCGCCGATACAGCACGGAATTGTGTAGCCTGAAGTTAGTGAGTTGGCGGCGAAGTCGGGCGTTAGGTGGGCGAACGGCGTCAGATATGTAGTCCATAATGCGTCGGCAATAAGGGTCAGCCCGTTGGCGAGAAGCGAAGGTTTGATCGTTGGCCGGAGAAAAGTCGTCTATTGAGGCTAGAGAGACCGCAGCAGAGGGGACGGCAGAGGAGCTTCTGTGCGACACATTTGTCGAGGTTTCGGGAGTTTGCGCAGGAAGCGGGCAACGAGAGAGAGCGTCAGCGTCTTGGTGCGTTTTTCCAGGCTTATGGACAATGTCAAAGTCATATTCTTGCAGTCGGAGAATCCAGCGGCCCAGGCGTCCAGTCAGGTTCTTGAGCGAGGAGAGCCAGCATAAAGCGTGGTGGTCCGTAACAATTGTAAAATGACGCCCGTGCAAGTAGGGTCGAAACTTTTGTATTGACCAAACCACCGCTAGGCACTCCTGCTCAGTGATCGTGTAGTTCTTCTCGGCGTCAGTGAGTACACGGCTGGCATATGCAATCACTCTCTCTCGCGAAGAGTTGTCGCGTTGCAGAAGAATGGCTCCAACGCCGCGGCCGCTAGCGTCTGTGTGCAAGAGCGTCGGTGCCGTCTCATCAAAATGGCAAAGCACGGGCTCCGATGTGAGTGCGCCCTTCAAAGTTTCAAAGGCTGCTTCACACTCTTGCGACCAGAGAAACGGTACACCAGACGCAAGTAGTTTGTGCAGTGGCGCAGCGATGGAGGCAAAGTTTCGGATAAATCGACGGAAATATGACGCAAGGCCAAGGAAGCTTCGCAAATCTTTGGGTCTTTCGTGGCGAGGGAAGCGAAGGACCGCAGAAATCTTCTCAGGGTCAGGGCGGATACCGTCCTTACTCACAACATGCCCCAAGACCTTAATAGATCGGCTGGCGAAGCGACACTTTTGCGTGTTCAGCTGAAGACCAGCGTCGGCCAGGCACTTTAGAACTTCCTCCAAACGTTGCAAGTGCTGAGGAAACGTCGACGAAAAGACGACAATGTCGTCCAGGTAGCACAGGCATGTTTTCCATTTCAGGCCACGCAGCACGGTGTCAATCATGCGCTCAAAAGTCGCAGGTGCGTTGCATAGCCCGAAAGGCATTACGTTGAATTCGAAAAGACCCTCTGGGGTGGAAAACGCTGTCTTCTCTTTGTCAGCTTCATGCATGGGGATCTGCCAATAGCCGGAACGCAGATCCAGGCTGGAAAAGTATTCTGCTCCTTGAAGCGAGTCAAGGGCGTCGTCAATTCGCGGCATGGGGTATACGTCCTTTCGGGTAATCTTATTGAGGGCCCTGTAATCTACACAGAAGCGTACCGAACCGTCTTTTTTCCGGACCAAAACGACGGGAGATGACCAAGGGCTAGCTGAGGGTCGGATCACGTCTGTTGTAGCATGTCGGCAACGTTTTCCTCTATGATTTTCGCTCCGCCAGAGACACGCGGTACGGACGTCGGCGCACGATAGATGTTCCATCTGTCTGAATGCGATGCGTTGCAACGGTTGTTGGCCCAAAGTCGACGAATATACATCAAAAGAATTCTCGTATTTCTTTAACAAAGCAAGCAGCTGCTGCGTTTGCGAAGGTGTCAGGTCACTGCTAATGGCTGCAGTAAGGAAGACGGAGAAGCGGTGGCACCGAGAAGACAGTCGCCGGAGGTGGCAGGTTTAAGTGGCACAACGCAAACAGGCCCTGTTTCGGCCACGCAAGCCACTGTGGTGCTTTGTGGGAGCAGGATTTTTTCCGGGTGGGGAGTCGTGATCCATGCTGGCGGACAGTGAGCGCAAGCGGCGACCCGAGCGAAGCTCCAGGTGGGAGACTGACTGGACAGAGGACTGAGGATCGAAGAACCACCTCCACCAAGTATGACGTCTCGGTAGCAACGACGTTTATTAGGACTGCACACTCAGCAGCGAACCAGCCAAGGCCCACACACGATAATGATGATGCCGAGACACCGAAGATGAAACTCAACCACAGCAGGATGATGATGATTATGTACAGATGAGGAAGTAGTGCATAGTAAATGCCCACAAAATAAATAAATAAATAAATAAATAAATAAATTCTTACACGGATATTTGCTCTCCTACGCTGTTTGCGAAGCCCATGTCTTTGCGGTTGAATATAGAGAGCATACCTAAAAACCTACACTTGTCGATGTCCCTTTGACATCGTCGGATGCATGTTCTTGATTTATCAGTCGCCTGTCAGATAAAGAGAAATATAGCCTCCCGATTGTGTCGTACTGCCCAAATAAACTATTTCAGATTGGGATGTTTTATTTCAAGGAAACTCTATGAAGCGCGTGTAATCTATCTACGAGAAATCAGACGCAAAATCTTCAACTGATAACCTGAAAGGGACCTGAAACCCTGAAAGGTACTGAAACCTTAAAGGTACTGAAAGGGAGTGTGTTCCCACCAAAACTTAACAGGCAGGATAGGAATGTATTCATTTAGGTGTGATCTATAAACAGGAAACCGCGTATTTATAATTAGTGTGGTGTTGGCTCTTACATATTAAACAAAGCAATAAGGCGCAATTTCTTCATTATTTAAGGTACTCGTTAGTCTTGGAATGTTGTTCCCTGAGCGCTGTAGGGGAAGTCCCCGCGGAAGAAGTGCGAGGAAATGACCCGAGCAAACTTCGAGAAACAACTGATGCTAAAACTGATCAATGTGTATAGGACAAAGAAAAAGAATGATATATACTTGTGGAACGCTCATGTGAAATATAGCTTTGCATAGATATCGAGGCTACCGGTGAAATCGAGTCGCAAGAAAAACGGTAGGTCGCAGTACAGACCGACATCTTTGTGTCAGATTTCAAACTACCCTTTCAAATTTGACACTTTAGCGTGCACCTCTAAAAAGCTTGCAAGCGACTCAAAATCACTTGCTTAGTTTTGTGCATGTGACACTCGTACCTGGCTGCTTTTGAACTTCTATTCACTTATTTACACTGCCCACATACTGAATGTGATTATGAGCTATATGCGATTTTCCTTTCCTTCTTTCTTTCGTTCTTTCTTTCTTTCTTTAATCATGGATGCTGGCACATCCATGATTCAGGCGCTCTGTAACCAGTTATTGTCGTAGCACACCGGTTAATTTTTTCTCTGTCATACTGTATGTGAAACTACATACAGTATTACCGTTCTAGCACGGTTGAACAGCTCTTAATCCTTTGAAATGCCCTTTGGGTTATCACTTTTCTTTTTCTTTTCTTCAGGCTTACTTGGGCTTCGGAGCTGTGTACTATTTGGTGAGTAGAATATTTATCGCGAAATATGAGGAGCTGACTTCTTCCAAAGATTATCAAAACATTATAAGCTGTGAATCCAAATAATTTTTTTTGAGGCCAACTGTCGATGAGTAACTCGGCCAATAGGATATTTCAATATTATTTGACCTTGGCTATACCACCATCAATGGGTACTATGTGGGAATGAAGAAGAAACCCGTCTCATATACATTGAGGCATCATATTTTATATTTTTCATGGTTTTCAGCAGAATTTGCCTTCACATTGAGCACAGAAATTGCTCTTTACACTTAGTTTTTACACGGAAGTGTACTGTGAGTGGTTTCAACAATTGATTTGCGCCACTTCCGTGACGGAAGTGGCGTAAGCAAAGCAGCAGGTCTGTTTCTACCTCCTTCTCTTCCATACCCTGATCAGGCATGCATTGTGACCGAGTCTCTATAAATGTGTCAGGATTTCACACGTCATTCCCATAGTACTCCGTGGTCTCATGCCAAAAAAGAAAACATGGTTTTATGTCGACATGTCACTTATACATTAAATACTGGTAGTTAGAAGGTCAATAAATGTAAAATTATTTTCAAGTGAGTCACCCTTTTTATTTTTCCTCATAGGAATCCGAAGTCAGACATGAAACGTAGGTGCGGTTACTTATAGCCTGTGGTCGAGCAAACGAAAATTGCTCTTTCTTTTCGTCTCTTCCGGAACGTACCACGTCGGCCCGCTCGTGGAACATCGTAATGCATTCGGAAAATTCATTTTCTGAAGGAATACGCCGCACGCTGTAGCGAACTTCTTGATGAAGCATTTCACACGACGAGAGTTCATACAAACCTCAGTGTTTCTAGCATTTTTGCGACCGCTTGTCGACTGAACTGCGGAAAGCCTATTGCGTACACAATTTCGTAGGACGCCGCTGTATGGGATGTCTCTAGAAACAAGTTATCAACGATTCAGAGTACATCTTGCATGGGAGAGCTTCGTGAGCTGTCCTAAGAATGAACGTTTAAATCGGGCTGTGTGTGTTTAGAATTTTTTTTTATTTCGACCTTTAACGCAACGAATATTGAGAAACGCTAACAGTACAAAAATCTCCCCATCTCCCCATAAAGGGAACCCTGAGTAGTATGCGAAGCAGCCATGAGTCGACTTAAAGTTGTGTAATTTTTTTTAATTTCTTCATCAGTGTTCACGGTCCTTCCATTCGAGGTTCCCCTGATGTTCATCCACCGGGTTGAGCTCGGGCAGGCGCTCGGGTTTCGGCGGGTAGCGGTAGCCGCCCGTCACGCTCATCGCGGGGAGTTTGCCTGCCACCAACGAATCTTTGCACGTAGAGCAAACGGCGTACTCACTGTGATCGTCGTCGGCGGCAAACTCCCGCTGCAGAACGGCGATGGCATTGGCACGGGACTGCTCGTTCTTGATGGTCGAGATCTTGGTCAGATTGTTATCGAACCACAAGCGGTCGCATACCTTACAGCTGTGCCCGAACGTGTGGTCGAGAAAGTCACGCTTAAAGCGCGCATCGGCGCCACCAACCTCAGGTATAGCGACCGCTTCCAGCGCATGGCAGTCGCTTTGCGTGCCCGCGCCGCCGCGATGCGATCTCCGTTCGTCGAAGCCACGGTGTAAGAAACAAAAGTGTTTCCATCTTATACCATGGTCGAAGAGCACTCCATGAGAGCTGCTGTAGAAGAGAGCGCGCCGGGGGAAAGCGAGCGCTTTTATTTATTAGGATGGATGGATGGATGGATGGATGCTATGAGCGTCCCCTTTTTAACGGGGCGGTGACATGTGCGCCACCAGGCTCGTAAGAAAACTTAATAACTTTTCTTTTTTTCCTTCTCTCTTTATATTGTCCTCATGCCTTTTAAATCTACTTCAATCAAATCGATCATACTATAGCAAAAACGGAAATTCATAGCCCAGTTCCCTGCCCCTTATGGCAGAAAGTCCATATTTTTCCCTATACTTATTTTTCTCCGTTCTCTCTAGTTTTCTGCCACCAGTATTCTAACCGTCTCTTACTTATTTCAGTTGCGGGTATGTTCAGCTTCCCGTTCGCCCTAAAACCCAAGGCTTCATGTAGGGTGGTGCCCAAACGTACACCTGGGTGGATATTTCCGCATTGAATCAGAACATTACCTCTTTAACTACAGCGACACTAGCGGTCTCCACTCAAACTAGAGCACGCGCCGGAGTGGAGCGAGCACTCTACTGCAGAGCCATCTAGTGGGTGCTCCAAGTACTAACGGGGTCAGGCTACACCGACGCGTGAGGGAAGGACAGGCCTCGTTCATAAGCTGCTTCGAATCTAAAACAGAAACAAATAAAACTATGACATGTACAAAGACTACATAGAAAGCTACATACATGCCACCTTCACACACACACACACGTCTCACTTCAGACGATGCCACCATCACAGCGGGACTGACATAAATACACAGTCAGCACAAATGAATTGTCACACAATATGCACAATTTCGAAATTGTATACATGCACATGAAGGATGTGTACAATGTTTTTGATGTAGCCAACTTACATACTTTAAAGATTGAGAGCACAAGATAGACAGGAATATACATGGATACGGGAACGCGAAATGACAAGTACATACATGATATACATACATCAAGCAACACTTGATGACCTACCTGGCCGCATAAACAATGCCAACTGGAAAACAATCTGCACTCTTCCATCAACTAAGGACAGGAAACGGCACGAACACCACCGAAGGAATTCCTCTTCGCCGAGGAAAAACAATTCCTCTGACAGAAAGCACAGCAGCTCGAAGTACAGTCGCTCGAGCAGTGGATACAGAGTGCGCGGCGACGGTGTCCAGTAGCGAGGGTCTGAAACCGGTTAACCCGCAGGCAAAAGGCCCCTGCAGCAATTAGGATTCGTGCGAAGCGACTGTGCGAACAACGACCAGATACAAAGAAATCCACGCATCTCCAAGAAGTCAACCATGACAAGAGGGCGAAGCTGGGGATCATTCTGTGTTGCCGTAAATCACCCGTGACATTGCCCGCTCATGCATGTAAAGGAGTAAAAATGTGTGTGTGTGTGTGTTTACACACGCGTCGTCACTTATGCTGCTGGTCTTTATGAGGTTCCTGCACTCCCATGTAGTAGATCGTGCCGAGTTTCGGACTACATTTAGTTAACGCGCACGCTGCGAATCCTTATGGTTCAAATACGCACAAGAGAAATCTCCCACGGCAGTGCAGGTCACGATCAAGTGCCTCTATATATGGGGTGGCAGGTGAACGGCTGCGCCACGCGAGCAGTTGGTTTTATTGCGATAGCAATTATATGGGCAGTCTCGGCTGGTTGGATGATCAAATTTGGATGATCAAATTTGGATGATCAAATTTTGAATAGCGCAGTGCATGTCGGAGCTACGCGAACAATTAGTTCCCCGTGGCAGGCTCCTTGAAACCGAAATCGGCCGGGAAAAGAGCGCCTGTGACGTCGATGTCGCCGCCCCCACGGCTTTCGTCACTCGCCCCTCGCCCGTGGTCACCGCCGCTTCGGCCGCTCCGGCCGCGCAAGCAGCTTGCGTTATCTCCTTCTTATCTGCGGCGTTGGTCGTTGCGGGCGAGTGACGAAAGCCGTGGGGACCGCGACATCGACGTCACAGACGCTCTTTTCCCGGCCGATTTAGGTTTCAAGGAGCCTGCCACGGGGAACTAAGTGTTCGCGTAGCTCCGACATGCACTCCGCTATTCAAAATTTGAACGTTGGGATAGGTAGTGTCTAGGACGGGCTCCAAAGTACTCATTTACTATAGCCACCAATTGCTGATAATTAAAGAGTTAATTAGCGTAATTTCGCTAATTATGCATACAAGTGCGGTAGTTGTTCTGTATCTATAGAGGCCGCCAACCCGTACACTCGAATGGTACCCAAGACGCTCCCGCAATTTATGTTTTTCTAATTTAAAAAATGTGTTGCTGCTAAAAAAAACACCCTGTATATCATGTGCGCGCCTCCACAAGCTCCGCTCTGAGGGTTCTCCAGCGTGCGATGGCACCGCACGATACATACGGTTAAAAGCACGTTGTTATGTTGGGGGCGACGGAGCTCCGTGGCAGAGAGACCGTACAGCATGGTGGCTGGTAGGAAACTGGTTTATTAGATGCGAAGTAGCTCTTTGACTAGCCTGTGTAACGCTCTCCCTCCGTGCGTCCGTACGAACGCGCCGCAACGCGCTCCCCTCGCCGAAGGTGTTGGAGCGGTGCCAAGTAGGTCACGCCACAGCTGCGCGTTGACGTCACGCTCCCCTCGCAGTGCGCGCTGACGTCACTCTCTCCCTCGCCTGCCGCGCGCTCGCCGCAGCGCCCGCAGCTGCCGCCTCGTCCGTTCGCCCGCAACACCTGCCGCTACCGCCGCTCGCTACACCGCCGACTCGTCGGTTCACGCGCAAAATTAACACCATCTTCCCAAGGGGAACCCTGATGGGATGCGAAGCACCCGCGTTAGCGCCGTTCAACCCATGACGCCACCCGTGCGCAACGCTGCTGCTTCGCATCCCATCAGGGTTCCCTTTGAGAAGATGGTGTTAATTTTTTGTGCTTTTTACAAAAGAGAACGAGAGGAAGTGGGGACGAAAGTACGAAAGGAATTCGGCAGTGCAGGCACCACAGGAGATCCTTTGTCGCGTAGGGCTTCGGGAGCGTTCGGAGAACCCGCAGGCGAGGCACAGCAGTTGGAGCGGCCGTGCATCGCTAGGTGTGCGCGTACACGACATCCCTTACCCCTCAGAAAGGGTCACCATATCGATCACGTGGACGCCGATCACGCTTAGGTCTCGACGCAGTGTGGTGTTGTCGAGACCCTCGCGGTCTTGGTCACCGCAAGGTTGCGTCGCACAACTGTCCAACCTGGCCTCAGCTTGTCCATGTTCGCACCATCGCCGCCGCGCCCAGGTCCATGTTCGGACCTGGGCGCGGCGGCGATGTTTCCGCTGGCAGCGCGATCACGTACGGAGCCGGCACTGTGCATGGCTGTTCACTGTCTGCTGGTCCGTTCGCTTGATCGCCCGGCGGCGAACCTTCCGTCGGATAGGCTTCCGCACCTGGCTTAATGTGGTCTAGGTGCCGACGAACCGTTGTGCTGCCTGACTTTATCAGCCAAGATCGATGTCCGAGCCTCTTCAATACGGTTCCTCCAATCCAAGCAGGGCTTCCTGCGAAGTTGCGGAAGAAGACCGATTGTCCGACGGCCACTTTTCTTGGCGAGTTAGTAACGGTGTGGTCAGTGGTCGCTCTCTCAGCTGGTCGTGGCTGAATGCGTGTCAGCGCCGTTGTGAGCTCGCGACCGAACATAAGTGCGACTGGTGTTCTCCCCGTCGTTACTGAAACAGTGGTGTGCTGTTTAAGCAGGAAACGAGCTAACCTGCAAGCAAATGTGCCGGACTGATCCTTGGCTAGAGCCTGTTTTGTTTCGAGGACCATTCTTTCCGCTTGCCCATTCGTGGCCGGTAGATAGGGCGCACTTGTGACGTGCGTTACCCGATTTTTCTTCAGGAATTCTTCCACTTCTGCAGAAACAAAGGACGGCCGTTATCAGTCACCAACTTTTCGGGAATGCAGAAAGTTGCGAACAGATTCCGCAGTTCCTCAATTAATGTTGGTGACTGTATGTTTCGCATGTAGCGCACTTCGAGCCGCTTGCTCTATGCGTCGACTACAATTAGCAGCACCTTTCCCTCCACGGGGCCAGGAAGTCGGCGTGAATTGTGTGTCATGGTGTGGTCGCGCGTTTCCAGTCAGGAGGTGGTGCCTTATTCGGAGCTTTCTGGTGCTGGCAGCAAGTTGTACAACTTTTCACGGCTCGTTCTATGTCGTTGTCGACACCGGGCCACCAAAAATAGCCTCTGGCGTATGCTTTCATAGCTACCGCGCCCCTGTGACCTGCATGTGCTAATTCGAGCACATCTTTTCTTGCTTTCTCCGGAACAACCAGTCTGGTACCCCGTATAACGCAGCCCTCCTGTAGTGAAAGCTCATTCCCAAGCTTTGTGAACGCCAAAAATTCCTGCTTAGGCAACCTGCGCAGTTGTCCACTTGAGACAGCTCTCATCACACGGCACAACAGTGGGTCACTCCGGGTCATTTCAGGCAGTTGTTGCAGTGACAGCTCGAGGCGTGGCGCGGACGCAAGCATAAGCACATCTCCTGGGGAGCATGGCTCATCCACCTGCGCGGGCAGTGACAGCCTGCTGAGCGCGTCGGCATTTTGGTGAAGACGTCCAGGCCTGTACACCAAATCGTAATCGTACGTGGCCAATTTCGGACACCATCTGGTCATCCTAGCTGACAATATCTGAGGGATTTGCTTCTTTTCTCCCATGATGCCTAGGAGCGGTTGGTGATCCGTCATCACGGTCACGTGCCGGCCAGCGACATATTGGTGAAAGTGGCTCACGCCGTAAACTACCGCGAGGCCCTCTTTGTCGAGCTCGGAGTAGTTTTTTTCAGCGCTTCCCAAAGTTCGCGACGCGAATGCGACGGGGACCTCTCGACCGGACGCGTCCTTTTGTGCAAGAACCACGCCGATGCCGTATGGCGACGCATCGACAGACAAAATTAGGGACTTCTCATCATAATGACCCAGGACTGTCGAAGATTTAATCATCTTCTTAAGCGCCTCAAATGCAGCCTGGTGTTTTTGCTCTGACTTCCATGGCGTGTTTTTCTCGAGGAGCTTATACAACTCTGCAGCTACCGTCGCTCTGTTTTCCAAAAAGCGATCGTAAAAAGTGAGAAGCCCTAAGAAAGCCTGCAGAGAGGTTTTGTCAGTCGGCTTGGGTGCCTCGAGGACTGCCTTAACCTTTTCTTCGGTCGTGTGAACACCCTGAGCATCGATCTTATGCCCGAGGGAATCGACCGAGCTTATGCCGAAGCGGCATTTTTCCTGTTTGAGGCGTAGTCCTTTCTCGCTTAGCCTGGAGAGGACTTCATCTAGACGTTGTGCATGCTCCTTAACGCTGTTCCCGCTGACAATAATGTCGTCAAGGTACACACTCACCCCCTGAATTCCGGCCAGTGTCGTCTCCATCATACGCTGGAAGATGGCTGGCGCAGCGGAAATTCTGAAAAGGAGCCGTTTCACCTTGAAGAGTCCTTTGGTGGTGTTGACTGTGAGCAATTTGGCCGTCTCGTCGTCCACCCTCAGCTGCTGATACGCCTGGTAGAGGTCCAGCGTCGAAAACGTCGTCCTGCCACGCAACTTCGCGAATACCTCCGTGGTTGTCGGTACTGGGTATGCCGTCTTTTTGACCACAGCGTTAACAGTGCTGCTGTAGTCTACACAAACGCGAAATGTTCCATCCCTTTTGCGCACCCACACTAAAGGCGTTGCCATTTAGGCGTGTTGCGTCGGCTCCAAGATGCCCTGTTTTTGCAGGCGGTCGAGCTCTTCCTCCATAGGCTCTTGGTGAGCTAGGGGCACTGGGCGTGCTTTGCAGAACCTGGCTGTGGCGCCTTCTTCCAATTCCAAGTGAACCAATGGTCCTACGTAGCCGTCGATGTCTTCTTTGAAAACATCAGGATGGCGTGCGAGAACATCCTGAATCTCTTGTCTTGGATCGGCAACCTGGTGTATTCCGTGCACACGGATGTTCAGAGCCGAAAACCAGTCACGTCCTAGCAAATTGCAGCAGGTCCCTTTCATTATCAGCAGGGGCAGCACATAGTACTTTGATTTCAAGCGCACACGAACTTGTGCCGAACCGAGTGTGCGAAGTTCCTCCCCTGGCCAAGTGCGTAAGTCTAGGGGTTCTCTCAAAAGCTTTGGGGCGTTCGATGGCCACGTTTCTGGGTAGGTAGCCACACTAATGAGAGAACATGCGGCCCCCGTGTCAACTTCGAATTTCTAGGGCCTTCCTTCGACTTTTACGTCAACGAGGAATTTGGGGCAGGGTTGTCGCCCACTCACGGCATGTAGATCGTAGCACCTTATATCGCTGGGCACAGGGTCGTAGCTCGCAGATTGGGCGTTAACCGTGCGCGTTTCTTGCCTTGTATTGAGGTTGCCTTCTTTGATTTTCCTCTTTTTGGTGAGGCAGGCGTTCTCGGTGTGTCCCTTTTTAGCACAAAAACGGCATTGCGCTGTCCTGAACCTGCAGGTGTCAGCCTCGTGCCAGCCGTCACATCGGTAGCAGCGTCGTTGCTGAGGCGAAGTTTTGCCTTGTTTTTTGGAATGCGAAGTCTTGTGTACTTCTCCGGAGTACGTCGCTCCCTTAAGCCCTCGTTGCTGCTTCGACGCACTTTCGGACGACAGCGCCAAGTCCAACGCGCGTTGAAAAGTCAAATCTTTCTCCGCGAACAATCGCTGTTGGAGATGCTCGTCGCGGATGCCGCACACAAATCTGTCACGAAGCATTATGTCTTGGGGCATAATGTTAGAATCACGCGTATCGTGTAACCTACACCACTCACAATACCATGCAACGCCATGCAACGCCGGGAGGCTCGCGCTCGCCCTCGGCGCGTGCCTCCCGGCGAGCGAGCTCTCTCAATCTTCCATCTGCTGTCTTGTGAGAGAGAGAGAGACAGGGCGAGAGCGAAAGGCGCGCGTTGACTATGGAAACGCTCTTCGATGAACGCTCTGCCAGCTCGCAAAGAAGGAGAACGCGCCCTCACCCGCGAGAGGCAACGTTGGCGCCTTGGTTGGCGCAGGCAGCGTCTTCTAGCGAGTTTCTTGATTGATAAATACGGACTGCTCGCGCTGGAGAACCGTTCACCGGCCGCCCATATATATACATATATATATATATATATATATATATATATATATATATATATATATATATATATATATATATATATATATATATATATATATATATATATATATATATATTGTTACGGATGAAGGATGTTTATTTACAAGTGACGGTCAGCGGGGATGAGGGATCGCCAAGGTAGATAGCCACGGAGATGGTACAATGGCGCACTCCACTTCGTCGTCCTCTTCTTCATCTCCCATCTCCTATTCTTTCCGTTACAATCCCCGTTTCGCAGACGAAGCCCACCGGGTGAGTCATTGTGCTGTGGTGGGATAGTAACGTTTGAGACGTGCAACGTGAGCGAGTTGCGTTTTCCTGGAGCGCCTGTCTTTAGACAAAAGCCGCGCAAGTACATACGTGAGATCACTCAGGCGATCAAGCACAACGAACGGGCCGACATAATGTGATAGAAGCTTGCTGCACAAGCCACGCCTGCGCTGTGGGGTCCATAGCAGCACTAGATCACCCTTTTCAAACGAAACCTCTTCATGGGTGCTGTCATATCGTTGCTTTGAGCGGCTTTGAGATGCCAACGTTCGGATGCGTGCTATTCGACGGGCTTCCTCGGCAAGGCAAAGTGTCTTGGCTACTGAATCTTCTGTGTCTAATGAAAACGGCAGAATAGTGTCAAGGAAGCTCCGCGGTGACCTGGCGTAGAGCAAATAAAAAGGGCTGTAGTCTGTTGTCTCATGCTTCGCAGTGTTGTAGGCGTATGTTATAAATGGTAGCACATCATCCCAGTTCTTGTGATCCGATGACACGTACATGGCTATCATGTTCGTCAAGGTTCGGTTCGTACGTTCAACAAGGCCGTTGCTCTGCGGATGATACGGCGTGGAGTGTCGAAATTGCGTTCCACATAGCCGAAGCAACTCCTCAACAGTGTCTGCCACGAACTGACGACCACGGTCGCTTATGATCACGCGAGGTGGGCCATGGCGTAAGACGACATAACGCAACAAGAAAGATGCGACGCAAGCAGCGGTAGATGACGGTACTGCCGCGGTCTCTGTGTAGCGTGTAAGGTGGTCCACACAAACGATGATCCATCGGTTGTTATTTGATGACCGTGGGAATGGGCCCAGCAGGTCCACGCCGACTTGTTCGAAAGGTGCATGAGGCGGAATGAGCGGTTGCAGAAGGCCTGGGGAAGCGGTTGAAGGTCTTTTGCGACGTTGGCATTGGTCGCAACTGGCCACATATTGCTTTGTTGTCTGACGCATGCGAGGCCAGTAAAAGCGCTCCTGAACCCGCTGCAGGGTGCGGGCGAACCCAAGATGACCGGATGTTGGGTCGTCATGCATCGCACGTAACACAGCAGTATGGAGGCTCTCCGGGACAAGAAGAAGAAAGCGAGCGCCACTTGCAGAGCGGTTAGCTTTGTACAACAAGCCGTCACGTATGGAAAAACCACCACTGGCTTTCGGATTGCGCGCCGCGACGAAGAGAGGCTCCAAACTGACGTCGTTACGCTGCTCCTGTCGGAATACGGTCACATCGGGAAACTCGGGTGTAATAGCTCCCAGGCAGTCGTCGAAAGCGTCCTCCTCAGAATGGGTCGTTGGAAGTGGTAAGCGGGAAAGACAATCAGCGTCAGCATGGCGGCGGCCGCTCCTATATGTCACCACGAAGTCATACTCCTGAAGTCGTAAGGCCCACCGTGCGAGACGACCAGAAGGATCTCGGAGACTGACAAGCCAGCATAATGAATGATGATCGGTGACTATCTTGAATGGGCGGCCGTAGATGTAACAGCGAAATTTCTGAACAGCGAAAACAGCTGCGAGACACTCCTGTTCAGTGACAGTGTAATTTCGCTCAGAATTACTCAAGCAGCGACTCGCGTAAGCAACGACATGTTCGGCGCCATCTCGCTTTTGTACGAGCACTGCTCCGATGCCTACCCCGCTTGCGTCTGTATGGATCTCGGTAGGGGAACAAGGATCGAAGTGACGCAGGATGGGGTCTGACGTAAGTAGAAACTTGAGTTGACGGAACGATGACTCACATTCTGGTGTCCACTGGAACTGTGCATCCTTCTGCAACAGACGCGTCAACGGTTCCACAATATCGGCGAATCTTGGCACAAAACGCCTGAAGTAAGAGCAAAGGCCCAGGAAACTACGGAGCTCTCGAGATGACTGTGGAGGCTTGAATGCGCTGACCGCTTCAATCTTGCGGGGGTCAGGTCTGACTCCGTCTTTGTCGACCAGATGACCTAGAACTAATGTCTGTCGTTCCCCGAACTTACACTTTCTGGAGTTGAGAATCAAACCAGCTTTCTCCATGCATTCCAGAACCAGGCTGAGACGCTCGTTATGCTCTTCAAAAGTGCGGCCGAAAATAACGACGTCGTCAAGATAACAAAGGCATATCTCCCACTTGAGTCCGCGAAGAATTGTGTCCATGAATCTCTCGAACGTAGCAGGGGCATTACAAAGACCGAATGGCATAACGTTAAATTCGAATAAACCATCCGGTGTAACGAAAGCAGTCTTCTCTTTATCAGCGGGGTCCATAGGTATCTGCCAATATCCGGAACGTAGATCGAGGGACGAAAAGTAGGAGGCAGAGTGCAGACAGTCTATCACATCGTCAATTCGCGGGAGCGGGTACACGTCCTTCTTTGTTACCGCATTTAGGCGTCTGTAGTCGACGCAAAATCTCCATGAGCCATCTTTTTTCTTCACCAGAATAACTGGTGCGGCCCACGGACTTGACGACTCTTGTATTACGTTTTTCATAAGCATTTCTTGTACTTGCTCCGCGATAACCTTGCGCTCCGAGGACGACACTCGGTAAGGCTTCTGCCGGATGGGATGAGCCGATCCGGTGTCAATTCGATGACGGGCACGCGAGGATGGAATAGTCGTGCGGCGCTGGTCTTGGGAGAAGTCAAACACAGAAGTATGCTTGGACAGCACTTGTACTAACGTGTTACGTTCACGAGATGACAACGACTTGCTGACCATGCCTATAATTTCCTCTTCGAAGGCGCCGGTGGCTCGCACTTTAATGGAAGTCTTCTCGTCCCCTGTGGCCATAGTTGAACTGCTCGTGACGTCATCAAATACAGCAATCTTCATGTGTTTAGGAACATGCACAGGCACAGCAGAGCAGTTTAGTGCCCACAACGATGTGAAGCCATTAATCACCGATACAATGCTGCTAGGCACCAGTAGGTCTTTCTTCCGACAAGAATCACTAAGTGGTTGCACAAAGGCGTCAAATGAAACATCAGTATAGGAAGAAGCGACTACCGATACCGATGCGAATGACCATGGAGGTAGCCTCACGTCATCAGCTACAGCAAATGTCTTCTGTTCTTCATGTGGTTCGTCCACAAATCCTGGCAGTAGCTGTTCTGGGCATGCAACGATTCCTGGACTCCCGCTGTTTACCGAAAGCTCACCGGCACCGCAATTAACAGAGGCCCCGCAGGTTTGTAGAAAGTCTATGCCCAGGATAACGTCATGTGTGCACCGTTCCAAAATAACAAATTCGGTCAAATAACACTTATCCGCCAACAGAACGTTCACAACACAAACACCAAGGGGGCGCAGTATTTCGCCGCCTACTCCACGGAATCTAGTAGGCTTGTCGAGGGAGAACATCACTTTACGTCTAAGACGGTTCTTGAACGTCAGGCTCATAACCGATATCATTGCCCCGGTGTCCACCAAGGCCATAGCACATACACCGTCAATAACCACTTTCACTTTGTTCCGCATCATAGTAACGGGCAGAGGTATCTGTGTCGAATCGTGTCTGGCGACCTCACCCCCATCGGTCGCGCAGCCTAGTTTCCCGAAGCTGGTGGTGAGAATGAACGCCGCCTCGGCGAAGGAGACCGACGTTGGCGTGAAGGCGGCGGAGTCAGACTGCGGTCGGAGACGGGGGAATCACTGCGGGGATGCTGTCGTGAAGTGTTGTTGCCGAAACTCACCGGTGGAGCAAACGAGCAGGGAGGCCAGGAGTGGTCATAGTTGCGACGTTCGGTTCCATAGGACGTTGGTTGTGGTTGGCGTTCGTACCACCGCGGCGACCGGCGACGGTGGGGACAGAATCTAGAGATATGCCCCGTGATACCGCAGGTGTAACACACCGGAGGCTCGCGGCTTACGTTCGCGTAGACCGGGTATGTCCGTGGCTCCAAGTAGGCTGTTCGACGGGGATACCCTGCAGCACGATCGTTATCCTCCTCTCGGTGGTAGTTGTGTTGCGTCCATACAGGCCTTCTCGGGTGCCGCTCTCCGACAGTTGCCGCAGCAACAGACAGATCTCGAGGAGCTGGTGACGGAAAGTGCGACTGTTGGGCATCACGGAAGTCGTTGTTCAATTCCGTGCAGCGACTTAACTCCTCTCTAACAATCTGTCTTATGGTGTTCGCGAGATCGGCCGGCGACGTGTCGTCCTCGATGCTAGCAACAGTCGTTACATTTGCCAGCCTGCCAAACTTCGGTGTTATGCGGCGCAGTTTGAGGGCCTCGAAGGTGCGGCAATGACGTATTACGTCGGCCACTGAGCTAAGGCTCTCCTTGCCGATGAGGAAATTATATACGTCCTCCGCGATTCCCTTCAACAAATGTCCGACTTTGTCTTCTTCCGGCATTCGAGGATTGGCCATTCTGCATAGCTTCAGTATGGTTTCTATATAAGTCGTGCACGTCTCGCCTGGCAACTGAGCTCTTTGAAGAAGCGTCTGCTCGGCATGCTTCTTCCTTGCGACCGAATCACCGAAGCGCTCCTTAATATCGGACATGAAACGGTCCCATGTTGTCAAGGTCTCTTCGTGATTGTCAAACCACATGAGCGCCGTCTCGGTCAAGAAGAATACAACGTTTGCGAGCCGCGCTGCGCTGTCCCAACAATAGTGCTTGCTCACCCGTTCGTAGTGGTTCAGCCACTCGTCCACGTCCTCACCGGGCTTTCCTCCGAACATGCGGGGCTCAACCAAGTGCTGGCGTGGCCAAGAACCAGCCGCCGTTGAGGGCGAAGGTGCTGTTGGCTCGCTCCGTCTGTTGGCTTCGGTGTGGGACATCTCGGACGCCGGGGGCGACGGAGGCAATCCAGCAATGCGGCGGCTTCGACGCAGATCAGGCGGTTGGGGAACCGTGTTTCCCGTGTTTCGTTGTGGTCGGGGTACCCAGCACCTCCACCACTAACTGTTACGGATGAAGGATGTTTATTTACAAGTGACGGTCAGCGGGGATGAGGGATCGCCAAGGTAGATAGCCACGGAGATGGTACAATGGCGCACTCCACTTCGTCGTCCTCTTCTTCATCTCCCATCTCCTATTCTTTCCGTTACAATATATATATATATATATATATATATATATATATATATATATATATATATATATATATATATATATATATATGCACTGGATCTTGACTTGCAATGAAGTGCCGGTGGGAGATTTCACTTGTGCGTAGTTGAACCATAAGGATTCGTAGCGTGCGCGTTAACTAAGTAATCGGGAACTCGGCACGATCTACGATGAACCTCCCGAGCTTCGCCCACTCATCATTATTCACTCCGTGGATATGCTGTGAATTTTTCAGTCTCACATCTGTGTTTATTTTTGAGACATCTACTTCAGTTACGGAAGTACGTCACAGACTTCTCGGTGGACACCGGCACAAAAAACTTTCATGCCAAAAATTGCTCAAATCAGTTTTGAAGGGTGAGGCGGCGTCCGCCAAACTACCACACTACTGTTTTAACACTTCGAACACGTTTAATGCGGCCACTTTAACTAAATGTGTACTGCTCGATGTACCGTTTGTGCTTCATGTTTTTTTGGATGAAACTAGAACGTCGCGACAATTTGTGTGCAAGCTCATGGAATTGATACTTAGTCAATGGTAATACTTTAAACCCAAACCAACGCGCCTTTACATTCAATTTGTCTACATTTTACATTATCTCATTAAGAACCTTTGAACTATGACTGGCTTCAGGCTCATTCGGCCTTAGGCAAGTCCTTAGGCTTAGAGGGCAACTCCGGCGATTTTTCATTGTCCACTGATCTCAATCAAATTTTCAATGTATATTCTCCTCTTGTAATGTAATAATATATGCCAAGTCAGGCGGATGTGGGTCATTTAATATTTCTGTAAAGCAATTTTAAAACTTTTTAGCGGATTCTCACACGGGCCACCCTGTGTTTTTGACGTCGTCACCTCCGCGCTGCCTACCCGAGCCAGCGGTCCTTCAAAAGCAAAACGGCGACACTTCAGCGCCCAAATCGTCGCTGTGAAGTTCAGAAAAGCTGGCATAACTCAATACTTCGTCGGACGACCTCGCCACTGGCGTTTTTTGGCGCCAGTTTCATGTTTCTGGTGACGGGAAGGTTGTGACGTCGTCGCACACGCTCCACGAAGTATCTACTCGTTTTGGTTTCGGTTTGAAGACGACTTTCATTTGCTTATTTAAAATTGTCGGTGAGTTTCTGAGCAAACTGAACCACCCCGGCGGCTACACGACTGTCACTACCATTGGAAAGTACTGCTATCAGAACATGTTGAAAGAAACCGCTGGTGTTGCCCTTTAAACCGTAGGCCAACCCATGTTTCACCCGGCAAGGTTCGCCAGGTGTTGCCACTCGAGCAAATTCCTTTTAAACCGTCCTTGACTACGACCGATTCTTAGGAATGACCGAGGAACCCTTCTTTTTCTTTTGCGTTTGTAGCTTCGTCAAGCCGCTGATAGCGGAAGTCCTACTGGACGAAGAAACAACGTAGTTAAGATGGGAGTAAGTAAACGTAATTACTAATGTATTCATACTTTATTTATGCGTTCATTTTTTAAGGCTGCCTCGAAAGACCTCAGCATTGCGCCCTTTCTGTGCGTACGCTCATTTCCGGTGTAGCCTTGTGTGCTTGCGTAGTCGCAACGGCAAAGCTAAAACAATGATCTGGCGTTACCAAAACCCCAAAACGAATATGTGGCATGTCGTAGTGAGGCAGCCATGAGTGATTTTCACCGCCTACAGTTGTTTGTCGTGCGCGCTAATTTAGACACACAACCATTCTTTCGTTTCTTTCCTTTTAAGTGTGGCCGTCGTGATCGGGAAGCGAACCCGCATACCTGAATTGAGCAGCGCTGCAGCTTAGCGGTCAGTATATCAGCGAGGGTGCACGCGCAAAATTTTGAGAGTTGGTTGCAGCCGCCACAAACCACAACTTGAAAGAGCATTTCCTTCCGTCAGCCTACGATGAATAATGGAATCCATCAGACGCGCTTAATTGCAATAGCACAACATCTGAGCGTCTGCATTTGTAGTATATTATCTCAACCCAACTACAACGAACGTCATCTATCGAAACGGTGGTCAACTGCCACGCTACCAAACACCGGCCATGGTCATCACTTTACGTCATCACGCTTCTCTCTCTCATTTTTGAACTCCCTGGCTACAGCACTTCCTGTCTGCCAGCCGAAACATCGGGACTAATGCAACATTTAGTATGATCTCACTTTTAATGAAAGATTTTACCAAGTTTTCACCACACAAAAATGCTCACTCTTCGGCTTTAATCACGTATCATCGAAACTCGACGGAATAACGCATAGCTCTGAGGTTCTTTTGATGCATTTCGAGGAACAGAAAACAGAGATGTGAAGCTTTCAACGAACTCTTACGATGAATGAACGCTGCACGACATGTTTACGTACTGTGGCATATCACTGCTGTTGATGAACGTGTTATAAAGACTTGAATGCTTGAAAGCCCGCGCATTTTCTCAGTTTTTATGTATGTCTGAATAATACTCAGTCGAACTAAAACCAGTCTGAGCGATTTTCGTCTTGAAATGAGCTACACTACTAACCGTGTCGCCGTAATGTAACGTTTGTATTCTTTAGCAAAATGAAAGGTGGCTACCATTGACGCTGCTTACCTTCATCATAGTGGACGTAAGTAACCACATCATAAACTTTCACAAACGCTGCATATGTTCAGTTAATATGCTCAGAAGCTCTAGGTTTTCAAATGGGCGTTAAGAAATGTACAACGAACATTGAACCAAAATATTTCACAATAAGCATATCGAGTGCTTTTTGAACTAATGCAAACTACAACCACGCAGCTCAGTACACTTTTCACGACCCTTTTGACTGAGAGAGCGCTTCCTTTTAGTGTCCTCTTGCGAACACTCAGAGTTTGGCGTGATTGACCTTTCTTTTTTATCTTTTTTTTTTGCGGTCCATTGAAGCAAAACGCAATTTGCTACGCCTGAATTTCTGTATTGCTTGTTTTCTTTCTTTTTCTCTTTTTTCTGCACTTCTCACTTGCAGTGTTTCGCCATATGGCGAATACAAGTCTACGCCGACAAGATGGAAAAGCGTTGAAAAGAACTGACAGTTCGCCGTGTGTTCGCAGCGGCATCGCCGCGATTTACAGCCATCATCTTATGAAGAATATTGCAATAATTTGATAGCGGTAGATAATCTTTCTGTGAAACGAAACGGTTCAGCTTCCTGAGTCTTTCATTCGCTGCCCATATCCCAAGCAGCATTTCGAGCATTGATCGAACCAATAATTGCCGGTTTTTCTCCTGCATATATTTCGAAGAGCGCAGTTGACAGTTCCGAAAATTTTCAACTCCTGCGCTGTACTTACCGAGGCACCGCAACACTTTTTGAGGGCAGTACAAAAATTGATGCCGACGGCTCGTGGAAACTCCTGTCGACATGCCAGCCAAACATTACTGTAGCACGGCTCGGTGTGCAGCCGTCACCTAACACCGGTAATCACGTGACATGTTACGTCACGCATCTTCTCTTTATATAGCATTAACTAAACGGCAATAAAGTTGCTCGCCCGACCGCCGGCCTCGCTACAATTACTTCGCTGTATGCGCCTCAGAATTCGCAATTATGTTTCAAACGCAGCCGAGAAGCGCCCCTTTTTCTTTCAGGAGATATCACGTCACAGGGGTCACAAGACAGCGCTACTTGAAACAGGAGTAGCCTTGGGTGACATCGCGATCGTGGAAAGATCCTCCGTATAGGGCTTTATTTGTTTGTTTTGAGTTCAACGAATAACAAAGGAAAGGGAAAAATAAGAACACGCATGTCTTTAAGAAGCCAGAGAAACGCAAGAGGCCCAGCCAGTGCCGCTATTGACCTCATTTGTTCAAAGAGGACCGGGCGATTGTCAGCTGTATTTCGAAGCAAACTGAAAATGCCCTGGCTCGCGGAAAAATTTACTTGACTGACGTGCTCGTGGAAACCTCAATGACTGATTGGCACCGTTTTGTGGAAATGTCCAAGAAGTGTCGTAGGGCCCCTCTATCATGCATTGCCATTGCACGGAGCACGGATGTCTAGCATTTCGCCCCGTCTTCAGTGCAGTTGCCGCGGCCAGGATCCAATACGCGTCCTTAGGCTCAGCAGTCGAGAATCTTAAGCCGACACCTCCGAAATCCGGTGTTGCTTACCGTTTCATTTGCAAGCAATAAAAGACGCTTATTGAGAAATGTTTCTTCCTCCATAGACCACATTCTTTCGTAGGATACGGTCCTATTCCCTAGCGACAACCAGCAAACATCATCATAAGCCGAGGGTCCTTCAAATTGATTCCCTGAAACGTGATCTGACCCGCAAAGCCGTTTGTCAACGACTTCATTAATATACGGGACTTTTACGCGCCAAAACCACCTCATGACTATTGCGAACGCCGTAGAGGAGCGCTGCGGCACCTTCGACCAGCTGGCATAGTTTAACGTGCACCAACATGTCACAATACACGGACACCTGGCACTTCTGCCTCTGTCTAAAACGCGACTATCGTGGCCGCGATCGGATGTTCTTCTACAGAAGGCAGTCGTACTGAAGAGCGGGCACCGGCTCGTCTTATTACCGAGCGACGTAGCTTCTAGTTTGCTCCTCGTAACAAGAGCTGGAAGGACTAGGCACCTATCAGCGACCCTAACAGTAATTACAGCTGCTGCGCTTTTACGTACGAAAAAAAAAAATTGGCAGATTCCACATGCGTAGGGAATCAAGGAAATGCGAAGCACGCATCAGGAACGTCAAATGGACCTGCATTGTTGCGTCGCTATACTGATTTTGGTACATACGAGGTTAACGAAACGGCCGCGAGGGCACCAAGACTGTGGCATGTAAACCATACCGCTCATGACACGCAAGTCACGATTATAATGTTAGGACTTTCATTTATGCTCTTCATACACTCGTATTGCGCCATAGCAATTTTGGCATACATCCCATTAACGAAACGCGTGGCATGTAAACCATGCCGCTAATGACATGCATGTCACGATTTTCATGTTCTTAGAACGTGTCACCTACGGTCGTCATACATTGTTGCCCCCCTACCAATTTCGGTATATGTCAAATTAACAAAATATCCGCAAGAACACCAAGACCGTGGCACGTAAATCATGCCGCTCATGATATGTATGGCATGATTTTTGTCGAGCATTATATTCAAGCTGTTCTGGCATCGTTGCTTTCCGTGGTCTACCCATAGTAGCCTGCAATGAATTGAATGAGTTGCTGTCCTCTAGCAAACGGCCGAGCCATCGCTAGAGCCACGGGCACAGGGCGCGTTCAGCGCGAGCGTGGGGAAACGCTGTCGGCGTGGGCAGCAGCAGGACGCATCCCACTATCGCCAGCTTTCCTCGCGCTTTCTACCTCGCTGCTGCTGTGCTGCGCGTCGAAATTTTAAATGCGATAGCATTTCTTAGTCGGGCTATGTCAGGCGTCCGTCGGTGTCCGCATCTCTCCGCTCTCACTCACTCTCCCATAGCAAAAGCTGCGGGCGCGCGCGCTTATCCTCGCCCCTAGCAACCCGAGCAGGTGGTGCGGGCGGACTAGCGGAGAGTGAGTGGAAAGGAGGAGCGCGCTCTGGCGTGTGAGGGCGCTCGCATCGCGGGAGCTCGGCGGAGCTTCCGCGTGTGTGGAGAGAGCGTAGGAGAGGGTA
>CM023489.1:62217611-62247898 GCA_013339685.2 Hyalomma asiaticum
CACTAATATTTTCGCAACGAAAAGCAACCGCAGCGGTGGAGATGTGAACGGAAGTAGCATGGGTAATCCCGCCTCCATCTCTATTTCCGCCTTCGTTTTACCGTTCTGACGGGTCAACCTTCCAGGGCATAATGATTTCCAGCGCGTTTCAAACTGCACATTTCTTCGCATCCAAAAAAAAAATTCACGGCATATCCACGGAGTGAATGATGATGAGTGGGCGAAGCTCGGGAGGTTCATCGTAGATCGTGCCGAGTTCCGGATTAATTTAGTTGACGCGCACACTACGAATCCTTATGGTTCAATTGAACCTACGCACAAGTGAAATCTCCCACTGGCACTTCATTGCAAGTCATGGTCCAGTGCCTATATATATATATATATATATATATATATATATATAGATATATATATATATATATATATATATATGTGTGTGTGTGTGGTGTGGTGTGTGTGTGTGTGGTGTGTGTGTGTGTGTGGTGTGTGTGTGTGTGTGTGTATGGGTTGCGGTGAACGCTTCTCCAACGCGAGCAGTCGGTATTTCTCAATCAAGAAACTCGCTAGGAGACGCTGCCTGCGCCAACGTTGTTCTCGCGGGTAAGGGTGCGTTCTCCTTCTTTGCGAGCTGGTAGCGCGTTCATCGAAGAAAGAGCGTTTTATGATGATGATTGTGGTTCGTTTAGGAAAGGACGCTAATTTCTGCAACCCATGTAGGGAGCACGGCTAAGCGTCCGTGGGGGTGGGGGAAAGGGTGTGAAAGAGATAGGAGAGAAAGGCCGTAGTGGAGGGCTCCGGATATTTTGACCACCTGGGGTTCTTTAACGTGCAATGACAACGCACAGTACACGGGCCTCTGGCATTTTCGCCTCCATCGAAAATGCGACCGCCGCGGCCGGGATCGAACCCGCGTATTTCGGGTGGCAGCCGAGTACCGTAACCACTACACCACCGCGGCGTCCCATATTCAACGCGCGCCTTTCGCTCTCTCTCTCTCTCTCTCTCTCTCTTTCACAAGACAGCAGATGGAAGAGTGAGAGGGCTCGCGCGCCTCCCATAACCTCGCGCGAGATCTTACGCGCCGCGCAGGGACGCGGGCCGGCTCACCGGCCGGGAACCCCAACACGCACCAGGAGCCTCTCCTCTCCTATCACGAGATTTGCTCGCACTATAAGCTATCTAGAAAGGAATTCCCCTCACCTCACTCAACACTAAATAAAGCACAACAACTAACGCTTAGACTTCTGCAAACGCACAGTTACCCCAGCCCCTATATCTGCAACAAATACCTCCCGGATATAAGGCCCGAATGCCCCAAATGCCAAAATGCAAAGTGCGACTTAAACCACATGCTGTGGCAGTGTCCCGCGCTAAACGCTAGCTTCGGGTCTCCTGCCACCGAGGACGAATGGATCACCCACCTTAAGAGCCCCGACAGGGCCCTTCAACACCAGGCCGTCCAGAAGGCCCAAAAGGTGGCTGGCGAGCTCAGACTCCCAGTCCCCACATGGGTGGAGCCACCGGGCCGGCCCCCGTAATGGGTACCCGTGCCCCTTCAGGACCTTTAATAAAGTTAATTCTCTCTCTCTCCCTCCCACAAGCGCCCTCTTAGTAGCGCGTTCCTAGTAGGTAACGCGCTACTACAACGGACGGACAGACCCAAACCTTAAGGAGCTTTGACCTTAAAACATTTCTTTATAAATTCCATTCAAAAACGTTACCTGTGAAGCCACGGTTGCACAAGAAAGGAACCTTTGTTTCTTCATTTGGTTGCCGTCATTTTGATGTACCGGAGACAAGATAACAGTGCTTTATTAACTACAAGCATATTATTCTGTTCACGGATATATCTTTTGCGAACGCTAAACGAAGATTTCGTCTGTAACTCTCGTAGCATACGTTACCTTCTGCTGACATCCCTTGATAAATTACCGTTTTAGACATTTTTCTTTCTTACACGGATGCGCAGCTTGTGGAAGAGGCGCAAGGATGACCTTGACACAGGACCGATGACTGTTTTAATAACACATTGCATTCAAACAACCAAGCATTTAAAGGCTGTTTACGAGGAACTTGGCCTATCAGGCCGGACTGGTACGCCGTTTTGGTCAGGCGCTCATCCTTACCAGCTGCTCTGAAGTGTATTGTATCCCAACCTTTCAGTAGTTTCGTGGTCAGTCTGTCAACGCTATTTATTCTTTATTCTTTCTTTATTCATACATAACCCCGCTTTGCCCAGAGGCGTTACAGCAGGGGGGTTATAAACATGAAAAAAATACACCTTCATTGTCACTGCACACTTGCTCAGACAGCAGACTGTTCCATTGATTAATAGTTTTCACAGAAAACGAATTTAAAAAAACGAATTTCACAAAAACGAATAGTAGTGTTCGTGCGCGCTTGTTGTCGCTCGGTGACTGCAACACTACGTTATACAATTTGTGAACTTCTCATTTCGCGTTGTAGTAAATAGCATAGAGGGATAGAATGTCGACGTCCTATGAGGGAAGTACCACGATCGAATCCCAGTGCCTAAGAACCATCGGTTTTTCAAAGAGGCGGTGTAGCATCCTTACCAGGCGTTTAGTTGAAACCCCACAGGAATGCCCTACAGCAATCTGTGTTTACAGTGTCAAAATTATTTCCGCATAAGTTCTCTATTGAAATTTTCCTGTACGAACTGAAAAGAAACTCGAGAAGAATTTTAAATGCGAAGCATTTCTCAGCGAACTTCGGCGACTTTGAGCGTATCTATCTATCTAGCCGCCTACGACTTTGTGCTCTCTTGGTCGTTTCGTCAATGGGATGTACACGAAAATTGGTATGCGACAACATGACTGCATGGCGAACATAAAGGACAGGTCATAACATAAAAATCATATCATGCATGTCATGAGCGGCATGATTTACATGCCACGGTCTTGGTGCTCTCTTGCCCGTTTCGTTAATGGGGTGTACGCAAATTACTACGCCACAACATGACTGCATGACGAACATAAATGACAGGTCATAACATGAACATCATGACATGCACGTCGTGAGCGGCATTTTACATGCCACAATCTTGGTGCTCTTGTGGCCCTTTCGTTGACTTCATATATGCCAAACTCGGTATAGCGAGACAAGAATGCAAACCCATTTTACGTTCCTGGTGTGTGCTTCGCATTTCTTTGATTCCCATTGCACGTGGGACCTGCCGAATTTTTTTTAAACTCCTTGGCGCCCTGAGCCCCTCGTTTCCATGGCAAAGCGGGCGACGGCGCTCAACACGATCAACACCATACATGGAGCACATACACATCGAGTACGCTGAATGCAGCGATCTCGTTTCCTAAGGAAAGCGGGTGACGGCGTAGAACACGCGCGATCGCCGCCATCCAACGACGCAGCTCTACCCCACGCAGGAACCGCCGCAAGGGGGGCAACCCTGGGCAACGTCTAAGGCAAACACCTGCGCTTAACTGATACTGATTTTGGAATTTTTTTTTAGGCCCCTCCCAAACGGGAAGGGCCTCACAAAAATTGCCCTATAGGCTCATTCGAGCGCCCTTCCACACGGTAATCTTTAGTAAAAGGCGAAAGATTAATCCGTATACAAATGTGGAAAGGCCTGAGCGACGATCTGATAGAAGCGCATTCTCAGGCACGACACGTATGAGGACCGTTCAACAGCAGCTAGGGAGCGAAACAGGTTCGCGACATATTTTTTAACAAATGAGCATCGTGAATTTTTATTCTTTACAGCGATCCTTGAACAAGGATTATCTGCACCATACTTTTACATAAGCAGCACACTATGAGCGCAAGCGAATGAGAAATCTTCGTTTTGAATCATCGAGAATGCTATATAACATGTTCGACATGCAAGTGAGGACGTCGCCAACGTTGTCTGGCTAGAGATGGCGCTAGGTGTACACAGTAGTAAAAAAAAAACCAGAACGACGAAGCTTGCAGTACGTCGTGAAAGCTGGAAACAGCCAATCTAATGATTGGAAGTTTGACATGGTTATGCTAGGTCTTACTCAAGGAGGATAAAAAAAAATGCTGGAGTGGCAACGCCTGCTGAACCTTACCGCAATGGGTGAAGCCGGCGTTTGCCTCTGGTCACGGAGGCCTCTGGTTCAGCCGTAAAAGCTTGCTGAAGTGTCCAGAAACCAGTATCAGTTCTAGCGTTCTTGATCTGCTAATGTATTTTATAGAGTACTTGTAATATAAGAGCGTGTGGTTTTGGATTAATAAAATACCATTGACCGAGCAACAATGTGACGATGTGGCACACAAATTTTTGCGACGTTCAAGTTTCACCCAAAAACGGGTAGCACAAAAAGGCACATCAAGCATTGCCTGTCTAGCAAAGATGGCCACTTTAAAGGTAGTAAGCAGCGTGAGGAAAGCGCATTTTCTTTTGTGCTATCTGGATGCTGTTAATCGATGCCTCTGGTAAGGTGGCGGCCGCCGGCTTCACATTTAGGAAAAGATCTCCACTCCAGCATTTTTTAGGGGCGAAGCTCATTAAAGCGGCACCCGTTCGTCCCTCGTCGTAGTCGTAGTAGTGCGTAACCAGTCTTACGCTTTGACCTCCAAGGTGGTGCCGGTGGGAGATTTCTCCTGTGCGTTGTTGAACAACAAAAAATTCGCAGCGTGCGCGTTAACTAAAAGCCGAATTCTTCTGTCTCTCATTCCCCATTAGCAGCCATTTCGTGCGTCCCCGATGTATGTAGTAGTAGTAGTAGTAGTAGTTAGTAGTACGTAGCCACCGGCGCGTGCCTGCTGGAGCGCACGCACGCGCCGAGGGCGAGCGCGTGGCACCCGGCGCTCGCCCTCGCCGCGAGCGCCGGGAGCCACGCGCTCCCCGGCAAACTCGACACTGCCCCGGCAAACGCGAGAGACAACGTTGGCGCAGGAAGCGTCTCCTAGCGAGTTTCTTGATTGAGAAATACCGACTGCTCGCGTTGGAGAAGCGTTCACCGGCAATATATATATATATATATATATATATATATATATATATATATATATATATATATATATATATATATATATATATATATAAACACTGGATCTTGACTTGCAATGAAGTGCCGGTGGGAGATTTCACTTGTGCATTGTGTATAGTTGAACCGTGAGGATTCGTAGCATGCGCGTTAACTAAATTAATCCGGAACTCGGCACGATCTACGATGCACATGCCGAGCTTCGCCCACTCATCATCATTCACTCCGTGGATATGCTGTAATTTTTTTTTATCCTCCTTGGTCTTACTTGACAACCTCTCAGGCACTGGGCTTGCCCCTATTAGTCAACTCTTTAGGCTTTCCTTAATAAGTATTGGGTTAATTATTCTTGACAACTTTACCATACTCCACGTAATTAGGATTAGCTTATAACCATACTCGGCTTAATTAGTATAGCTTAATTGTGCCGAACCCAGTTAGACAAGACTTAATTAGTGCATAGTAAATAATGGCTAGCCTAATTAGTTGTTTAAGCTTTGTGTAATTAGCATTTCCCTAACACAGACCTTGGCCTAATCAGTGTGAATTAGGCTAGGCTTAGCTTAATTAGCCATCTACGCAAAGCGTGGTAGCAACGGTTGCATGCTGTATCAACGTAGGTGGGCTGGGCTAAGCGCATTTGCAACGAATCTGAAGTCCCTTAATATTTTTTAGAACGTACCGCCAAATTTTTAACCGGGCTGCCGCGCGCGATGATTGGCGCCTTCGATGTGTCGTCAGGGAAATGCGCGGGAAGCGATGCTTCTTGTGTTTTACGGCGGCCTACTCTGCGTGCAGTGTACAGAGCGCGGCCGTTGGGAGAGAATATTGACCCTGAGATCGAATGCAGTCGGCGCCTAGCGGCGAGTGGACGAAGCTCTCAAGTGTGGATAGCTCCTTGCGTCGTCTGATAGCTAGTGCGCTTTTACCTGCGCGCGTACGCCACGCATATCCTCTAATATGTTTGTTCCCTGAGCCGGTGCAGTGTTGAATGCTTTCATGTATTCTTATCGAAGCATAAAAGTATTATAGTCAGATACAACTTAAGTCTGCAGTGTAGCCCCTCCCACGCCCTTATAACCGCCAACCACTGTACCTCTGCGAAGCCTCAAATAGTTCCTTCATGGAAAGTTCAAAGAAGGAACTATTTGAGGCTTCGCGGAGGTACAGTGGCTGGCGTGGGAGGGGCGTGGGAGAAACTTCACTGCAGACTTGAGTTGTATCTGACTATAGTCTTATAGGAATCTTGCTTTATAGGTGTTTCCGTTAGTCTAATGCATTGTTCCATTAGACTTGCTAGTTTATATGAATATGCTCTGTAAGACCTTTTGAAATTTGTATTTGTCTAATAGATCTTTTCTCAAGCAAGCTGGCTAGGGCTACATTGAGAGTTACAGTTATAACTATTATAAGTTATGTACTGTCAGAGTTTATAGCTATAACTATCGAAGCACAAAATTTTTGACTCAAGAATCGTTTAAATTTCATTATTAGTTTGTATTAGTATACACAGTAAAAAAATTTACACCCTTAAGGGCCTAAGCGAGAAAGATGTATGATTTCTCGGCAGTTTGGCATTGAACATTAGGCGGGTTTTCATTAACGGGTACGTGTGATGAACGGCTACCAGCTAGTCCACCCTAAACTGACAGATGTCCTGTGAATTCTTATTTTGTAATTGCGCATTAGAGTAATTGCCCCACTGGCATTACATAATAGGTCAGGAATCTGGAGTGTATATACGGTACTGTCTATGCACAGGTGAGAAATAGCGCGAACGGTGCATGCTCTATTATTAGTTTGAAATAGTCGAGTGTGTGTTTGCATGTGTGATGTTCCATGATGTCTTGTCAGTGTGCAATGTGTAATAATAAATGCTGATGAAATCAAGTGCTGTGTGACTTACAGTGTGATTGCAAAACGCATCCTCCGTTCTTACTCTGCACACAAAAAAAGGGTGTCCAGGGTGTCTACCAAGTTGACATTGCTAAATTCCCTGAAATTTCCAGGTTTTCCCTGAACGGAGTTCCTGCTGACGTAGTAGTTGGCGAGGGTAGCCGTTGCCTGTAAGGTCACGTTTTACTTTAGCGTATTCCCGCCTTCTCGCAGAATCGTCTGAGCGAAGACGGAGCGCACAGCGTTGCACCTTTGGCGAGTGTTTGTTTATTCGCAAGAAATAAATGACAGATCATAACATGAAAATCATGACATGCATGTCATGAGCGGCATGATTTACACGCCACGGTCTTGGTGCTCTCCTGGCCGTTTCGTTAACGGGATGTATACGCAAATTTGTATGCCCCAACATGACTGCATGACGAACATAAATAGGTCATAACATGAAAATCATGACATGCATGTCATGAGCGGCACGATTTACATGCCACGGTATTGGTGCTCTTGCGGCCGTTTCGTTAACCTCACTTCATATTTACCAAGATCGGCATAGCGAGACCTCCGTGGTGCCCTGAGCACCTCGCCAACGCCACCTAGGTGGCGTTGGCTCAACACGATGGAGCACATACACATCGAGCACGCTGACTGCAGCGATGTCGTCTCCTAAGGAAAGCCGTTAACGGCATAGAACACACGCGATCGTCGCCATCCAATGACGCAGCTCTACCCCACGCAGAAACCGCAGTAAGGGGGGCAACCCTAGGCAACGTGAAAGGCAAACACCTGCGCTTAACTGATACTGATTTTGGAATTTTTTTTTAGGCCCCTCCCAAACGGGAAGGGCCTCACAAAAATTGCCCTATAGGCTCATTCGAGTGCCCTTCCACACGGTAATCTTTAGTAAAAGGCGAAAGATTAATCCGTATACAGATGTGGAAAGGCCTGAGCGACGACCCGACAGCGCGCATTCTCAGGCACGACACATATGCGGACCCTTCAACAGCAGCTAGGGAATGAAACAGTTTCGCGACATACTTTTTAACAAATGAGCATAGGTAAATTTTTACTCTTTAGAGCGATCCCCGAGGAACGTTTATCTACACCGTCCTTTTAAATAAATAGCAGATTATGAGTGCAAGCGGATGAGAAATTTTCGTTTTGATCATCGAGAATGCTATGTAACCTGTTCGACATGCAAGTGAGCACATCGTCTGCGTTGTCTGCTTATAGATGGCGCAAGGTGCACAGAGTAGTATAAAACGACAAGAATGACGAAGCTTCCAGTAAGTCGTGATAACTTGAAACAGCCAAGCTAATGATTGGAAGTTCGACATGGTTATGCTAGGTCTTAAAATTGACAACCTATCAAGCACTCATTTTGCCCCTATTAGTCATAACTTTTTAGGCTTGCCTTAATAAGTATTGGATTAATTATTCTTGACAACTTTACCATACTCGACGTAATTAGGATTAGCTTATAACCAGACTCGACTTAATTAGTATAGCTGAATTGTGCTGAACCCAGTTAGACCAGACTTAATTAGTATATAGTAAACAAGGGCAGACCTAATTAGTTGTTTAAGCTTTGAGCAATTAGCATTTCTCTAACCTTGTTAGGCCTAATCAGTGTTAACTTAGTTAGGCTCGACTTAGCTTAATTAGCCCAAGCTACGCAAAGCGCAGTAGCAACGGTTGCGTCCTGTACCAAGGTAGGTGGGCTGGGCCAAGCGCATTTGCAACGAAGCTGAAGTGCCTTAATATTTTTTGGAACGTACCGCCAAATTTTTAACCGGGCTGCCGCACGCGATTATTGGCGCCTTCGACGTGTCGTCAGGGAAATGCTGGGGAAGCGATGCTTCTTTGCTTGAGTTTTACTGCGGCCTACTCTGCGTGCAGTGCGCAGAGCGCTGCCGTTGGGAGAGCATATTGGCCCCGAGGTCGAACACAGTCGGCGCCTAGCAGCGAGAGAAGGAAGCTCCCAAGTGTGGATAGCTCCTTGCGTCGTCTGATAGCCAGTGCGCTTTAACATGCGCGCGTACGCCACGCATATCCTCTAATATGTTTGTTCCCTGAGCCGATGCAGTGTTGAATGCTTTCATGTATTCTTATGCAAGCATAAAAGTATTATAGTCAGATACAACTCAAGTCTGCAGTGTAGCCCCTCCCACGCCCTTATAACCGCCAGCCACTGTACCTCTGCGAAGCCTCAAATAGTTCCTTCATGGAAAGTTCAAAGAAGGAACTATTTGAGGCTTCGCGGAGGTACAGTGGCTGGCGTGGGTGGGGCGTGGGAGAAACTTCACTGCAGACTTGAGTTGTATCTGACTATAGTCTTATAGGAATCTTGCTTTATAGGTGTTTCCGTTAGTCTAATGCATTGTTCCATTAGACTTGCTAGTTTATTGCCTACCGCTACTCCACAAATTATCACCAGCGAATAAGAAATCCCTGGAAGCTGCGCGAAACAACTGCCTGAGAATCTGTTTGGGCCTCCCGCAAGGGTCATCAGCCTCTGGAACAGTAGCGGAAGCGGGCTGTCTCTCATTAGAGGTCCTTGCCACGCAAGAAACCATGCGGACACATCTTCGACATGCCCTGCAAGGGAAGAAACATCTTTTGTATCGCGCCCACATAACCTACAGTAAGTCTGGCTTTGGTGAAGCTGTGCAAATGCTGAAACTCCCTTTTATCAACCAGCCACAGCGCCTACTGCCTACCACCTTTCCTCCCTGGACACTTTCACCGCTAAATATTATCCGGTTTGTACCTGGCATAAACGAAGCAAAGAGGCGCCTGCCACAGGTCGCGCTGTTGCAGGCTACTCTCCTCTACTTAGCCGAGAAATATCCCCATCACACGCATATCTACACTGATGCTTCAACGACTCGAGAAGCTTCTTCCTGTGGCCTTTATGTGCCTTCAACAGGGGAAATGCGTTCCTATCGGCTGCAGCGGAAAACATCTTCCATGACAGCGGAACTTCATGGCATTAAGGAAGCTATCCAGTATATCGTGCGCCAAAAGCCCGGCCGATGGGCAATTTTTACCGACTCCAAAGGAGCGCTGCAAACATTGCACAACCACCTGAAGAAAACCAATCATCAACCCGTTTCTGCCGACATAGCCTATTTACATCACCTCGCTTTTACTGCAGGACACTGCATTACATTTCAGTGGATACCAGCTCACTGCGGCATTCTGCCCAACGAAAAAGCCGACGAAGCAGCACGTAACGGTCTGCGATATCAAAACTATAAACGAATCTATTTCACCAAATCTGATGCTTCCCAAATGGCTAAACGATTCGCCTATGAAGAAAGAAACCGGCTATGGAAGTTACCGACACATCATCACCCTTTCTTATACTCAGTCGACCCAGATCTCAAATCAAAATTACACTCCAACATCCCTCGGCATCTGGAAACATTGTATCATCGACTACGGCTAAACATTGCATATTCCAACGATCTACGGTACCGCTTCCATCAGGAGACAAGCCCATACTGCAGCAACTGTGGCTCTACTGAAACCCTAGAGCATATTTTGTTTGAGTGCCGAGCGTACAATGATGAGCGTGCGCTCTATGAACATTGCATGCAGTCAATTACGCAGCTCCCTTTATCACCTCAATGTGTTTTAGGCCCTCTAGCTTGCCCCACACAACAAAGACGTGCGATGGACTTTTTATTTACATACTTAAATAGTATAGGTCAACTCGATAGACTTTAATCTCCGTCGTCACCATCACTCACTCATCATGCAACACATCCTATCACATCACTGCGGGTTGGTGCAAACGTTGAATATCTTTGGACGCAATTAGGCATCACAGTCAAAGACACAAAACCCGATTTTTCTTTCTCTTTTCTTTTTCACTCTATCTTGTACTTCTTTCTAGTCGTCTTTCTCTCCCCAAACTCCCTCCCCACGCAGAGTAGCATGTCAGCGATATTTCAACGCCGGCTAAATTCTCTGCATTTCAATAAAGAGCTCTCTCTCTCTCTCTCTCTTGCTAGTTTATATGAATATGCTCTGTAAGACCTTTTGAAATTTGTATTTGTCTAATAGGATCTATTCTCAAGCAAGATGGCTAGGGCTTCACTGAGAGTTAGTTATAACTATTAGAGTTATATACTGTGAGAGTTAATAGTTATAACTATCAAAGCACAAGATTTGTGACTCAAGGATCGTTTAAATTTCTTTATTAGTTTGTATACACAGTAAACACAGTAAAAAACACAGTATACACAGTAAAAAAATTTACAGCCTTAAGGGCGTAAACAAGAAAGCTAGAGATGTATGATTTCTTGACACTTTGGCATTGAACATTAGGCGGGTTTACATTAACCGGTACGTGTGATGCACAGCTACCAGCTAGTCTACCCTAAACTGGCAGATTATTGTTGCTTTGTGGGGTTTAACGTCCCAAAACCAGCTCTCATTATGAGAGACGCCGTAGTGGAGGGCTCCAGAAATTTCGACCACTTGGGATTCTTTAATGTGCACTGACATCGCACATTAGACGGGCCTCAACATTTCGCCTCCATTGAAATGCAGCCGCCGCAGCCGGGATTCGATCCCGCGACCCTCAGATAAGCAGCCGAGTACCATAGCTCTAGACCACCGTGGCGGGGCCTAAATTGGCAGATTCACAGGACATCTGCCAATTTAGGCCCCGCCACGGTGGGGCCTAAATTGGCAGATGTCCTGTGAATTCTTATTTTGTAATTGCGCATAAGAGTAATTTCCCTACTGGTACTACGTGATAGGTCAGGAATCTGGAGTGTATATACGGGACTGTCTATGCACAGGTGAGAAATAGCGCGAATGGTGCACGCTCAATTATTAGTTTGAAATAGTCGAGTGTGTGTTTGCATGTGTGATGTTCCATGATGTCAGTGTGCAATGTATGATAATGAATGCTGACGAAATCAAGTGCTGTGTGACTCACAGTGTGATTGCAAAACGCATCCTCCATTCTTACGCTGCACACAGAAAAAGGGTGTCGCCCATGAGTTTACTCTGTGCCCATGGAATAGGCCAAGTCGTGTACACGCTATTAATATAATACTGAAAAATTGTGCTGGTGTCAATAACCTCATAGGCTATTAGTTTACTGTGAGGAAGGATGGAAATAGTAGAGAGGTAAAGGCAGGGATGTTAACCAGTGTAGGACAACCGGTATGCTACCCTGCACGAGGGGAAGGGGATGAGGCAGATTGAAATGTGAAAGGAATTGTCAGAGTCAGTGGCACCTGCATGGTATGCGACATCACACTCGTTGTTACAGCGATGTGTGATGTCGCATACCAGGACTGCGCATCACGATACGCGTATCAGCGCACCATAGCCTACATTTTTCTTCCATAAGACAGACGTCTTTCATGCGCACTAACGTGAGTGCCAACGTTACGTTGTACCACGAGCTGCTGTTGAGTCTCCGGGGTGCTGTCGACGTTCCTATTTTCCCCTCGTTAAGTACACATCCATTCATGCACGTGGCACACTGCGGTAATCCTAACTTTTAACACTTGGCTTAACGTTAAAAGAATTCGTAAAACAAAATATGCTCGCTGGCTGCTTCGCACGATACCGATCCCCACAATGTGTGGCACCAGTCAACTTTCTTTCTGAAGCCCATGTCGGGAGCACGGCTCAGCGTCCGTGGGCGTAGGGAAAAGGGAGTGAAAGAAATAGAAAAGATAGAAAAGCCGTAGTGGAGCGCTCCTATAATTTCGACCTTTAAAGAGATACTGAACAATAACACCGAGATTCTTTGCCCAAGTGAAAGATAGGGTGCTTAGAAACGTTGACGCAACCTCGTTTCGAGGAAGACACAGCCGGAAAATAATGAAATTAATATAAGTTTTAGCAAAGGACCTCACCTGGCGTGGGCTCCGTTATCTATAGAGGAAGTGACGTTTCCATGACGTTAGTTGTGCCGGATACTGGCGTTCCTCCGAGTTAGGGAACGCACCACCCTCCTCTCGCCAGACCTGTCGCCTCTCTCCACCCGCATCAACGCCCCTACAGCAGCACGCTCCAGAACTCGCGCCGTGAATGCTCGCACTTGCCCTTCCTCTCTCTTCTGTGGCTTCATTTCTCTTTCACTGTCTTTCTTCTTATTTCCCTGAGCAGTGCCGCAGCGGTGGCCAGTTAGAGTACCCTCCTTCAATGCTGGAGGTGCTGGGTTCAAAGCCGACTGCCGCCAGAAACCCACCCGTTTTACAAATGGCGAGAGAAGTACACTGTCCAGGCGCTCGTTGAAGGCGTTGACAGTAACGTTGTCTTGGGTGAGGGCAACCCCCCAGCGCAACACACGCAGGAAGGGGATGGCAAATGGAATAGAGGAAAGGAAGGCAACTCGTGATATGAGCAGCAGCGGAAAATACGCACACGGATACGCGAGCCGCACACAGACACACACGCACGCACGCGCACGCACACACACACACACACGCACGCACACACACAGAAAAGATGTGGTTGATCCCTCTGTCATAGGAATCAGTAAACACGAAAGTGAAAGCTGTCTTCGCGCATTAAACGGCAATCTGGCGAATCGAGGGGCCAGAGATGGGTTACGTGTATACTCTGGACATGCGAACCCTCTGCATGTACACGTCAGCGGCACCTCGACAATGTGCAGGGTTCGTAATCAGTTGCACACAAGCGAAACCACTCGAACGACACATTTCTCAAGAGACAACGCACTGAACGCGTCAGCGCCCTGCGCAAAGCTGCCATAAACCAAGAGCGTCCGCAAACGGGGAAACCTTGCAAGCGAAACAGAACTGTTTTGTCAGCGGATCGTTTTGCGAACGCACACTTCGCTGATTGATTGATTGATTGTGGTTCGGTTAGGAAAGGACGCTAATTTCTGCAGCCCATGTAGGGAGCACGGCTAAGCGTCTGTAGGGGTGGGGGAAAGGGAGTGAGAGAGATAGAGAGGAGAGAAAGGCCGTAGAGGAGGGCTCCGGAAATTTAGACCACCTGGGGTTCTTTAACGTGCACTGACAACGCACAGTACACGGGCCTCTGGCATTTTCGCCTCCATCGAAAATGCGACCGCCGCGGCCGGGATCGAACCCGCGTTTTTTGGGTGGCAGCCGGGTACCGTAACCACTACACCACCGCGGCGGACCAATTCGCTGTGCGAAAGGCGCATCGTCTGCTTGTCGACGGCCGTCTCCAAGCGCGTTCCTGCAGTGAAGCGATCGATCGAGTCACAACGCAGCTGGCTATCATATACGTCACAAAAGAGAGAGAGAGAGAGAGAACACTTTATTGAGTAGGGGTTGTGGCTAAAGCAACGCGCCGGCAGGACGCCGAAGAGTGCGCGGTGATCGAGGCGTCGAGACTACGGAAGCGCTAACTGCCGGCGTGTATACCAAGGAGGATAAAAAAAAAATGCTGGAGTGGAGATGTTTTCCTAAATGTGACGACTTCGCGCCATCGTTTGTAGGTGGCCGTACCACCGCTGAGAACGAAGAGTGCAATGAAAGGGAGGCGATGTTAATTGAAGAGTGATTTTGCTTGATAAATATGTTTGCTTTAACCGGACATCAATCAGATGCGAATCGTAAAGCGGTGTAGTAAATATATAAGGTCCGTCTTTTCCTCCGTATTGCAAGTCTGTCGGTGGCATGGTCGGTAGCCTTTGTAGATCCTACCGCCACACCCTGGTTAGTTGTGGGTTCCAATGCCAACAGGTGGTACTTTTTCATTCTCAAATCCGTGTTTATTTTTCAGACATTTACTTCCCTTACAGAATTATGTAACTGATTTCTTTGTGGACTCCGGCATAAAACACTTTCGTGATAAAAAAGAAAGAAACGAAAACCTAGCTGTCCACACACTGCAATGCAACAAGTGGAGGAGGACAGCAAACGCAGTGCGGCGGCGTAGCTTGGAACCCATAGGGTAGTCCGCCGCGGTGGTGTAGTAGTTACGGTGCTCGTCTGCCACCCAAAATACGCGGGCTCGATCCCGGCCGCGGCATTTTCGATGGAGGCGAAAATGCCAGAGGCTCGTGTACTTGTGCGTTGTCAGTGCACGTTAAAGAACCCCAGGTGGTCTAAATTTCCGGAGCCCTCCACTACGGCCTTCTCTCTTTCCCTCCCTTTCACCCATCTCCACGGACGCTTAGCCGTGCTCCCTACTTGGGCTGCAGAAATTATCGTCCTTTCCTAACCGAACCACAATCATCATCCATAGGGAGCAGGGAGAACTCGTCAAGCAAGGCACGTGAGGCTGCTTCACGCATTTGTTGTTGCTGATACTGCTCGGGAACAGGGGCCGAATTCACAAAACTTCTCTTTCGTAAGTGCTTTTTGCCATTGGTCGGGAAGCGTCTCTAATGATATGTCCAGCAGCGGCATTGGCTGAAATTTTCTCTTAAGAGCTTTTTTGTCGTAAGTTGTTTTCGTGAATACGGGCCCAGGTTACGTCACAGCCTCGGCGCTCATGCCGAAGTGCAGCCGCCGCGCTCTCCCAATCCGCCATTTGCACAGACATCCTATCAAAAATACCTGAAATCAAGCCTGCGTGCACGATGAAGGGAGTCTTTAGAGCGGAATTTCAACGCTTCCGTGGTATTCTCATAGTTTTGTTAAGTATCCCTTTAACGTGCACAGACAGCGCACAGTACACGGGCCAAGACAGCGAGCGAGAATCGATTGAGCACACACCTACGCCAGTCGCGATTCGGGCCGTCGGCGAGAAACAGCCATTGCCAAACTCAGGAACGCGGTACCGAAAGTACAAGTTCAACCCAGAGAAATCCTAGGTTTTTGTCAGCACTGCGGTCAAGTGAGCTTTAGCAAACACTACAGAAAAATAGCCGTAGCCAACTTCAGGGGCTGAGCTTTGAGGGAAGATAGCAGTCGACAGTGAGGTGGCCAGCTAGTCAGGAAATGAAAAGCCGCTATCGCGCGACAGGATATCAAGGCGTGGTGTATAGACCACATGAGATCGACCAGCCACAACGGGCCGTCTCTTCGCAAGGAACATACTCGGAAAGGTGGCTCGAACGACCCTGAGTAACAGGACTGCATAGGGTTTATCCTTTATTGGCACGCATGTGCAGGTCGTGTTTTGATGAAATCCATTTGCATGTATACTAGCCGACGTTGAGCATGTTTACCTAATTGCCAATCTCAAGAAGTTTTATTCCCTTTTTCTCCTTCCCCTGTACTAGGTAGCCAACCGGAAATCGCCTCTGGCTAATTTCCCTGTCTTGCCTTTACCTTTCTCTCTTTCTCTTTTTGAAGAATTTATTTGTTTTCTTTGATAGCCCTAAGCTGTTACTCAACCCTTGGACAACAACAGGCTTCCGCTGGTGCACCAAAGTGACCTGCATTTCATTCTGGAAACTTTCTGGGGCCATTTTCGGTGGATGGATACGTCCGTCCATGGAATCTACATGGCTGACCACTGCCTCCCGTCAATTTAGAGCTCATGAAATATAACTACGGGCAAGCTCGGAATTACGTACTATTTTTAACGGGAAAGTGTTTTATGCCGGGGCCCACGAATAAATCAGTGACGTACTTCTGTAACAGAAGTAGATGTCTGAAAAAATGAAAACACACTGACATTGAAAAAGTACCACACGCTTGGACTCGAATCCTCATTCAGCCGGGATGCGACGATAGGAGTTGAAAGGTCCATCGGTGCGCCAACACAGCATTGGTCATACAGGGAACAAACGGGCCTTATATGTTCACTATAGCGCTTTACAAATTACATCTAACAGACGCCCGGTTAAAGTGAAGGTGTTAGCAAGCACTCTTAAATTAACATCGCCTCGCCATGGTGGTCCTAGTGGCTATGGCGCTCGGCTGCTGATCCAAGAGTCGCGGGATCGAATCTCGGCCGCGGAGGCTGCATTTCGATGGAGGAGAAATGTTCAGACCCGTGTACTCTGCGATGTCAGTGCGCGTTAAAGAACCCCAGGTGGTCAAAATTTCCGGTGCCCGCCACTACGGCGTCTCTTATAATCATAGGCGATTTTGGGACGTTAAACCCCACAAATCAATCAATTAACATCGCCTCCCTCTCGCTGCGCTTTTGGTTCGCTTAGGTTCGCTACGGTGGCACCACCACCTCGGAATGATAGAGTGAAGGAGGTTGAGGTCTGTATATATATGCATCAACTTTGAATAAACTTCAAACTTCGAACTTCAAGTTGATTGTCTTGCTAATGTGCGCCGGCAGTCACCGCTTCGGGAGTCTTCGCGCCTCGATCACCGCGGAAGTAAGGGGCGTGGCGGCGTCGTGAGGGCGCGTTCCTGGGGCAAAATTTGTCTTGTGCGGCCAGGTGTGTTCATTTGCGACGCGCACCGCTCCTGGAACGCGAAAACGGCCGTCGACAAGCAAATGATGCGCCGTTCGCTGCAGTGGCTTGTGTTACACAAAAGATCCCCTGACAACGCGTTCGGTTTCGCTTGCAAGGGGTCACCGATTGTGGAGGCTCCTGTTTTATGACAGGTTTGTGCAAGGCTCTGGCGCGTGCAAATCAGTGTCTCCGGAGCAATGTGAGTCGTTCGAGAACTTTCGCTTGTGTACAACTCTCGACGATCTCTGTGCCGTGTCGAGGTGTCGCTGATGTCTTCTTACGACGTGTTCACATGTTCGTCCAGAGCACCCAACCCATCTCCCACCACTCGTTTTGCCAAATTATCACTGATGCATTCCCCAGCTCCGCGAAGAGAGATTTCATTTTCATGTTGTACCTTTGACAGAGGGATCGACTACGTTTCTTTTTGTTTGTTTTTTAGTTGGGAGCCACCAGGTGAACACTCGGTGAAGAGGGACAAGAATGGGATGCCTCGGATTGCCTGGCGGGCTGGCCTTTTACAAAGATTTGGCCTTCTAAAGTACCGTCCGCCAGCATATTGTGCCATCTTGCTCCCATTTTCACATCGCCTATATTGCGCATTGCATTCAGTTATTGAGCACTCAAGAGACAAACAAGAAGCGTCACTGGATGTTCGTGTAAGACCTTGTCGGATAAGCGAAGGTGGCCATGGAATGAGTCAAGTTATACTTACCGGTACGTTGCACCAGTAAGCACCCTGCGGCCCCGTCTGGCGCCCAGGGTCAATGCAGTCACTGACGAAGACCTTGTCGGAGGTCAGCGGCTCCAAGACGGGCTACACAGGGCAGTCGCCAGCTCGGAATACAAGTCCATACGAACCCTTCCACGATTTCGGAGACTGGGCTGAGTCGAACCACACCGAAGTCCTGGCCCCAGAAGTGGGCTTGTGCTTCGAAGTTGTGAGTGCGCATATATATATATATATATATATATATATATATATATATATATATATATATATATATATATATATATATATATATATATATATATATATATATATATATATATATATATATATATATATATATATACAGACGAGGCAGTTCCCTCTTATTTACGTGTTTGTCAAAAGGAAATGATCTTTATTGCTGTTGCCTCACGGACACAATTTTTCTTACACTCTTCATCTGTACTGAATTGAATTGAACTGAATCTTTATTCGCATGTTCGGTACAACATGAAGAATGGCGGAAGTAAAGCTGCACTAAAATAGCTTAACTAGCTCTCGCTACCTAAAAATAAATGAGTCAGAAGCAGTAGCACACAAACACGGAACTAGGGTAATGTAAATCAAAATAATTGCATAATCTAAATGTAAACAGGATACAAAAATATCAGAAGCTAGAAGAGACTATGTATACATGTATTACAAAAATGAATAATAAGTCGAACAGATACAGAAGGGTAAATTGCATGCTTATATAATCTATAGAAACAACATTTTTTGTGATCATATTTTCTATATTTACATCAATGCTGTTTAGATAATTTAACATTCTGGGAATAATATTGCGTAACATTTGGTCACCATACTTTGTGCGTAATTGGGGTATTAACCAGAGGTTATGCTTACGGGTACCATATTTATTCTCCGTAGGTTGTAGGTTGGCTAAGTCAGATATTACAGTTTTTTGCTTCAGCTCTTTTTTTTTTATTGTCCTGCAAATGCTGTAACTGTAAAGATTTTGAAGACTGACTAATTTATATTTTTGTTCCATGCAAAGAGCTGATTGATCAGGTTCTTTTTTTTTAGCGATAATTTTCAAGAATCTATTTTGAAGTCTATTGAGCTTCTCAATATTTCTTTGTGCTGTGTCACCCCACACCATAAAGCAATAGTGAACATAGGACATAAACAAGGAATGATAAATAATAAGCATTGTTCTTAACGAAAATAGATAATTCTTGCGATAAATTATGCCAAGTACACGGGCTGTTTTTGTTGCCACCTGCTCTACTTGTGTGCCCCATAACATGTTATTTGAAAATATGACACCTAATGTGTTGACGTTATCCACCATTTGAATCGGACTGTTATTAAAACAGAGCGATGAAGTTACTTGTATCTGTTTTTCTTTTGCTCGAAAAATGGCTGCTTTGGTTTTTTTTCAGCGTTTATTAATAGCCCATTGGAACATGCCTACTTATATATCTTCTGCAATATATTATTTCCCTTTTGAATCAACTGGTCAGTATCATTTTGTGCAAAAAATGTACTTGCATCATCAGCATAAATGACAAATTTTGCTGAAGGATCTATATTTACAATGTCATTAATGAACAAATTAAACAAAAGCGGACCTAGAATACTGCCCTGAGGCACTCCGAGGGAGTTTGGTTTAGTCGTCGAAAAAAATTATTGATACACATGTATTGTTTCCTTTCGCTTAGGTACGAGTCAAACAAATATAAGGCGACACCTCGTGCACCGAATAAATCTAATTTACGTAAAAGCAACTGTATACTCAGAGAGTCAAAGGCCTTACCGAAATCAATAAGGACACCGAGTACCAGTTGTTTACACTCAATTCTATTCAAAATGAACTCTTTCTGATTAAGTAGGGCAAGCTCAGTCGATCGATTTTTCCTGAAACCATATTGTGCGTCACATAACAGATTATGTTTCTTAATAAATTCCGCCAGCTGGGAATGAAGAATTCTTTCTATTATTTTTGAAAATACTGGCAGAACTGACATGGGTCTATAGTTTGCTAAATTATTTTTATATCCCTTTTTGTACAAGATGTAAACTTTAGCAGTCTGAAGTATGACAGGAAAAATTTTTTGCCAGACAGAGGTTAATGATTTAGAAAGTGGTTGGGCAATTATTTCGGCGGCGTATTTAATTGGTTTGATTTGAAAACTTGTTTTGTGGGGTTTTTACGTCCCAAAACTAGTTCTGATTATGAGAGACGCCGTAGTGGAGGGCTCCGGAAATTTCGACCACCTGGGGTTCTTTAGCGTGCACTGACATCGCACAGCACACGGGCCTCAACATTTCGTCTCCATCGAAATGCAGCCGCCGCGGCCGGGATTCGATTCCGCGACCCTCGGATCAGCAGCCGAATACCGTAGCCACTAGACCACCGTGGCGGGACATGATTTTAAAATCAAAACAATCGCAAAAGTTACTACTTCTAAGCCGCATGATGGTTTTATACACCTCGCTTTGGCAAGTAGGTCTTACGAACATAGCACTTGGGCATTTAATATTATTTACTCCTATTTCCGTGTTTGTCATACGGAAATGATCTTTATTGCTGTTGCCTCACGGACACAATTTTTCTTAAACTCTTCATCTGCACTGTTTACATCTTTTCAAATTACGCAAGCCAACTACAGTATTACCCATTTCGCACCAAGCGGCCGAACAGGCAATGAATGAGACAGAGAGCACGCGGCAGTTGCCTTAGATTCACAGCAACAAAAATGAATGTATATTCATGTCCGTGTAAACTTCGTCTCAGCCGGCAAGCGACCGCAATGAAGGGAAATTTCACGTAATATCGTTTACAAAGTAACGAGTGTCTGTAACGCGAAAAGAAAAAAAGAGAAGTTGTTAGATTTAGGAGCAATGAACCACATCGGGTGCTTAAGCAGGCAAGCATGCAGACAGACAAACGACAGAGTGTGCATGATGTTACGACATAGTGCTGTCGTGCAGAGTGCTAACATGTTTCTTTGAAAGCAACTAATACATGTATCTTTAATTTTAAAATTGTAAAATGTGTTTCCTAACTGCTCTGTGCGTAAGGGCAAGCTTTCCAAATGTAATTTTCGCATAATCATGCGATAGGCCAAATTAGTCGTAATGTTATCTGCGTAAGGGCAAGCTTTGGAAATATAATGTTCGCATAATCATGCGATAGGTCAAATTAGTCGTACTGCTATGTGTGTAAGGGCAAGGTTTCCAAAAAATGTTGTCATAATTATGTGTTTGATCAAATCAGTCGTAACACTATCTGCGTAAGGGCAAGGTTTCGAAAAAAATGTTCGCATAATATATGCGCTTGATCGTATCAGTCATAACACCCTATGCGTAAGAGCAAGCGTTCGAGAAAATATACGCATAATCATGCGGTTGGCCGAATTAGTCATAATGTTGTATGCGCAAGAGAAGTATTGGTAAAAATCAAAAATGCACAGCAACGCGTTCGTTATACTTCTAGTTAACGCTTTTGCGGAATAACTACTTAAGATGCAGCGCGCGCAAGGCAGCCTATGCATTGCTACACATGTGAGCTGGTTAACACGATGAGCGAGCGGTCATGACAGCCTGAAAAGCAGAGGGTATTGATGAGTCACAACTCTCAACGCGTTCACAAGAATACAAAAGGAGCACTGGAAATCTAACGAGCACCGCGATAACGAACGGCACATGTTTGTCTGGTGTCTGTTTTCCCGTCAATTGAAATCTACATTTCTGCGAATGTCTCCAGGCGTCCCCAACATGATGCAATGCGAATTGATCTACTATCCATTGACACTGCATAGCTACAGCACAGATTCCTAACACATCGTATAAAAAGGCTCAATTCGTTGGCAACCATCCCATCGATTCCTTAATTAGTGCCTCCAAGCGAAGTTCCCGAGGAGTGTGAATTTTCCTAACGAGTGGAAAGCTAAAGATGAAACGTGAGTGCTTGAACAAACGTGAATCATCTGAGATTAAGGTTGTACCTCTTTGGCAGTGTCTCCAAGCGATGTATGAATTGTAAAAAGAACACATTTTGTCTCCCGACGTGTCGGTTGCCCGTTACATAAGTATTACCAGCTAACCACCTCGCTTCCTTTGTGACATGCTAAGTTTCATACATTTCTGACCGTTGCGGCCTATGTGGTGACGCACTCGTCACTTGATACGTGACGAGTGACTATGCCCAGAGGGCGGGTGGCTCGGGGACCGTGGTGGCGCCGCTCACCATCGCCTTGATGAATGCTCAAGGCGCCCCTGCGGGATCCTGCGGGGACATTGCGACATGACGTCACACAGCAGTCGCCAAACCCTGTACAAGACCAGTGCCCGTCCTTCTTGTCATTGTTTCTTGGGCACCACCATTAATATTTTTTTTTCTTAGAGGGAGGTCCAATGCACCAACTATCTCAGGAGTGCTTTTTCGTGAAAGCCTGCCCCGTCAACGCACTGCATATGTCGTTTAAGAAACACTGAGAGAGGGGAGGCAGTATTCTATAGAAAAGGGCTGTTGACGATATTGGTTGCAATTCCGCCGGCACTGATGCTGGAAATACTAGAAGCGGCTGTACCTGGCGAAGAACTCGAGCACTGGCGGTAACGGGTTCAGTGACAGCTCTTCGGTAGTGTAGCCTGCGACCACCCTTCTGATTGGTATCTGCGCAATCAGGTCACAGCATCACGTGCGTGGGAGCCTGAGCGAGTTTCCTGTAATACGTGTCGGTTGTATGAACAGCGTCAAATGGCCTTAGGAGACAAGACAGAAGAGAGTGAAAAAAGCTGTGAAACAGTACTTTTCTCACTGCCGCCTGTATTTTTTTTCTACGCCTATGTCACACTCCGCCCACCAGCATCACAGTTGCGCTGAGGTCGCAAACTTGGGAGTTTACGTCGCAGCCACGACGCTGCGATAGGCCAAAGGTGGTAAGAAAAAGATTATCTTCCAGACCTTGGCAGAGAATGCAGCACAGTGACAACGTAAGCCAAGTGTTCCTGCGTGCTCTTTCATTCATCTATATTGCGGGCTTGTTCCGTTCCTTCTCATCCATTCAAACTCTACTTCTCCCTCTTCTGTCTTCCTATTTCTGTTTCTTCTTTTTCTTCGTTGTCATGGCCTTCCTCTTCGTATTCATCGTCTTCCTCTCTTCTCCTTTCTATTTTTCTCCTCCCTCCCCTCCTAGTTCTCCCTCGTCTTCGTTGATGGAACCAAAGCCGACAGCTGACAACATATATGTCCTGAGTGCCACCCCTGCCATATGAGGGTGATGGTTGAGAACACCAAGTGCCCAAGCACGTTCGTAAAAATGTGGCATACTTACGACTCGATAACACATTTTGACAAAGTAGATGATGTTTAGGAGGCAGACATTTTATTGGAGTGATATCGTAAAGCCATTATGCCCCGTGGACCAGAATAGACAGCAGGGAGCTGCAATTGGGTTCAAACACATTGCCCTGCGTCAATTAATGTTGCCTGCATCAAAAATAATAGTTTTCATTAGCACATGTATCAAAGTTTAGTACTGACTCATCAAATAATAATTCTGGCTTATTGTTTTGAAGTATTTTTAAATGTTACTTACTGGGACCACATCTAGTCACTACCAAGGCAAGGTATATGAGCTATACAAACTGCGAACAGCAGCTAGCTTTCGTAAAACAACGGCACCACGACATGCTGAAAGTTATTTTCGCGTACGGTGAAACATCACATCATAAACTTTTCTCTGCAACGGCACACTGCTTCTTTTATTCTGCTGCCAATATTTTAGTTTGGCAGAGTATACGTCCACACACACAAAAAAATATTACCTCGTTTTGTGTGGTACGCCAAGCCGAGGGCGTCGTTTCGAATGCATCTTCACCTGCTCCCAGAACCTAACCTGTATTCTACAGCTTATTTCTGCATCAGTCTTAATAACATGGAGAAAGAGGAAAAGTTAGTAGACGGTGTCACGTGGCATACTTGAAGCCTAGACACAAAAACTTCAAGCCATTTCCACGCCCTGCACATCGCGGGAATGGTGAAGCTGGGTGAGGCAAGTGCGCAGAGGTCAAGCACGGGTCTGTCTTGTCCCTTCGGGCCCCACCACGGTGGTCTAGTGGCTATGGTACTCGGCTGCTGATCCGAAGGGTCGCGGGATCAAATCCAGGCCGCGGCGGCTGCGTTTCGATGGAGGCGACATGTTGAGGCCCGTGTGCTGTGCGATGTCAGTGCACGTTAAAGAACCCCAGGTGGTCGAAATTTCCGGAGCCCCCTCCACTGCGGCGTCTCTCATAATCTGAGCTGGTTTTGGGACGTTGAACCCCACAAATCAATCGATCAATCTAGGTCTGGCGACCTCTTGGGCATAAGCAACGGTAGGAAGGGCGAAAGAGCCAGCGGAGTCCATGAAGGATGGTTGGGGCTGCGTGCTCTTTACCAGTTCACCATTAACTCTCGGAACTAATGCGAGAAATACCAAGCTCTGGCAGCTACGACAGCACTGACTTTCGAAACTGCTTTATCATTATTTGTCGCACTGCATCCGCCGCGCTACCGACAGCCAGCTCCTCCTCCCTTTACGGGAGCCACATGCTGAGCGAGTTGTGCCTGCGTACCGGGCTCGAAGCAAGAATTATGGTTCGGGTAAGGAAAGGACGCTATTATCTGCAGCCCTTGTTCGGTTCTTGCGTTGTGTACATAAAGTGGCAGTTAAAGGACGGAAATGACGAAAAACCAAGCGAGGGTGCCCCTGTCCTTGTCAAAGCAGTGCGCGAGGTGAAAGTGCGCACAACGGCCACCACTTGATCCAGTTTAGCGGTTCCTCTTAATGCAATGATGTTATCATTGCAATATAAAAAGTGCGGATACACTCGCGACGCCCTCTGACCCCTGCAGTCAAAGATTCCGGCGCTGGTGGCTCGCCGAGTTCCGGAGCTTACGTTGTCCGCTGAAGTGTCGAGAACAAGCCAACAATACCGACATTAGGCCGAGGAATTAGTGTGAAAAAGCAGGTGCATTAGTGCGTTGTTTCCTCTTGTAGCGATCGTCTGGGGTCACACAATGTATTAGGTATAGGGGGCGCGACACAGCGAATTCGACAGATGGGGTGGTTCCGTCGCACATCTGCTTTGTCACAAAGACGGAGTTCTCCTCCTTTCGGCAGTCTTTGTCACGATGGCGTCTCGACACCAGGGCTCGTGCTGAATCCAAAACGCCGGCACACTCTAGTCGACGACCGATTCAGACTGATGTCGCTGGTATGGGAAAGGTTGAAGCTGAGCAAGCCACGCAATCAGGATGGCACAGAATATGAATCGGTCATTACTGTTGTCAAGGTATGGCCAACTCAAGCAGTGCACTACATGCCTACAAGATTCATCGGGAACATAGCTTCTTCGCCTATGACTGGAGCTGTTAATGTGTAAAGGGGAAGGGAGCATACCATTGCCCCGTCCCCCTCAGTGACACCTCTGGAGAGAATCAACATCAGAAGCGTACGAGACAGTTCCCATCTTCTCGCTAGGCTCGCTGCCTTGCTTATATCCTCACTGTTTCAAGCGTGTACGTTCTCTCGAATGGTACAGTGCTTCATGCTCTGCGGGCGGACTTTGTGCGGATTGCCGAGATCACAAGAGAAGACAGTGTGGCCCGCGCTAGGAACAACGTGGGCTGGAGCTTGCCGAGGACGCTTGGTGGGGCGCTGCTTGAGCCGCAGCGATGGAGTGGCCGGGACCTTTAAGTTCGCAGACAACTGAGATCAGGTTATCATACTTAAAAGAAATGTGCGCTTAAACACTCACTCGGTATGTTTGGTCCGACGCACGTAAGTGTGAGAGGTGAATCGAGTCATCTTGTCTACAAAAGGAGAAATTATTACTACATAAACTGCACTTTTACAAAAGCAACTTTGCTTTTGTTATCTACCGGATCACTGGCCACCAGCGATCTATAAGATTGGCCTACTTATCAGGCGTTCTAGACATAGTAAGAAATTGGCAGAAAACGTGACTATGTAGACTCCCAGTACCCCCACAAGGCAAGGCCTCAAACATAACATGGCAAATTATTGCTCTTTTAGCTCCCAGCCCATAATTAGTACAGCATTATGTAGAATATAAAAGCACTCCACAGTGCTTTCAGATTGTAACTATATCATCTGCAGAAACCGTTTCTTTTGCTCCAGCCTTAAAGAAATGTTTCATCCCAACACGCCTGGACATTATTCTAATTCGCCTATGTATCGTCATAGCGCCGCCAATGGCAATGTCGTTTTACCTTATGTTTTGAAATGGCAGTATTGTTTAAGTCGAGGAAAGGAGACTTCACAAAGAAAACACACAGCGGTATTCTGGAATCAGGCAGTCATATATCACGACCGGCAATCGTGCATTATGGAGCATCAAAGACATAATAACCAGGTAAAATATCCCTCGCCTAAGACTTTGTGATACAGTGAAATGTCAGTCAATCTCTTTTAGTTAAAGACAGCCAATAATCAAAGCAAAACATCTTATGAAAACGTGCTACCACTATGGTCGATGGCGCTGTTGGTCCTCATCGCTGTTTGGTGAATTAATTGTGCCGCTGAGCCAGTTCTTTATAGGGGCCAATTGCTCCGAAGCTTTTTTCAAGAAAGGCTTCCTAAACGTCATTCGGCCGTTAAGTTCACGCACGTACAAATGTGTATATAAGCCTTATAAAAACCATGCAACCCGTTGGCTACAAGCACCTGTAGCACGACATTGTCTTCTGCAACCAAAATTGACCTGCAGGGCTTTCTATAAGAAAATGGCAGATGCGTAACTATGCGTAACAGTTCAACACAGGGGCACCGAACAAAAAAGGATCAATCATGGCACAAAGGAATGTCAGCCCATGCTTCGGGTCACGAAATTACGACGCCTGCAATTACGACCATTACAGGCACAGTGCGAGCTTCTGCCCATAAATAAAACAGCATCGTCATTAACGAACGTTCTCAAACCTTCGTAAAGCAGTTTGCATATGTTACGAGCAGCGAAAAGACATGGCCATTATTAATAATGTCTAAATACTCTGCTCCATATACTCAAACGCTGAAAAGAAACATATAACGAACAATTCTTGTCATGGTTTTAATGTAAAAGCGGCTTGTCTGAATAGGTTGCCATATTTTAATGATTTAAGGCCGTCGAAACATGAAATTTCAGGAAAAGAAATCGGCATAAACAGCGCATTATATAGTGTACAAAAGGCTTGTGCGTCCAGGAGCTCAGACGAGAGGCGGAGAGACTGTAGACACTGAAAACTGACTTTATAATGGCATATAACAAAACGAGGCCCAAAAAGAAACAGTGACATACAAGCCACAAAAGACAAACTAAACACTACACAGTTCGCTAACGAAGGCACTCCTTCAAGCCTGCCAGAAGAATGACGATGTTCAGGATAGAAGAGAAGCTCAGGGGAAGATGGATACTTGAATCGATGAACAGATCGCAAAATACGATTTAGAACAGGGAATGTCGCAGGAACCAACGTTTCGACTAGTGGACTTGTCTTCGTCAGGGCGGCGACTGGTTTCGCAGTCGACTGGTTTGGCAGTTTTACACAAACGTTGGCTCCTGCGACATTCCCTGTTCTAAATCATATTTTGCGATCTTTTCATCGTTGTTCAGGATAGCTTCTTTTCACGACACCATACGCCAGGACACGGCACGCAGTGGTCCTCTAGTCGGCGGCCACTAACTCGCACCGCTGTGGTCAACACAGAAGTCGGGCAGCACGTTCAGTTGGGCGTTCCGCACTAGCAAGCAGACACGTCGTTGATCTTCGGCTTAGTCTCGACGTGCAATACCATGGTAGTCATAGACCTTGCCTTCATGTCGTTGCAGCGGACGCAGGCGCCGGGCCGCACGACGGGCTGCACTCTTCGTTGACTTGAAGGCCGGTCACGTCATCGGGTCTCGTGGACGGCGCATCTCTCAGGGCGGCCGGCCGCTGACTGGGACCATAGAGTCATTGCGGCCGGTCCAGTCCGCAGAGGACGACTGCCCAGCGCACTGGCCCGAAGCCCAGGGGTAGATCGAAGGTGATGACGATGATTATGATGATGATCCTGAATACATTACCACCAAGAGGCCAAGGGTTGGTTTGAGTATTACTTTTTGTTTTAAAATGGTTGATAGGAACATATATAAAAAGAGAGGATCTGTATAGGATTTTATAACTGGAATTGCGAACTTTCACTATTCAAACCAGACAGATAAATCACGAAACCTGTACGGAAGAGAAACTTAATTAGGTTTTAAAACACAGACGAAAAGAGTAGTCTATGTTTGGATGTCTTCTTCTTGTTCTTTCTAAACTGGCGCATACCGAATGAAGGGGATTGGCCAAGACAAGATTTAGAAGATCGCTTTTGTGCAGGCGTATCGCCAAGCATAAGGGTGCATCTGATAAAAATTAACATGGAATTCTTTCAGTTCATGCTAGAAATTTCAAAAGTGCAATGAAGACGTCCCTGTGGTTGCACCCAAAATAAGTCCCATCCAAATGAAACAATTGTCGTTTCGGTAAACTCCGAGCCAATGTTCTGAATAATTGTTTCGAGAACTCTATTTAGCTGAATTTTGATGCGGCGACAAGATAGAGAATGGACGTGCATGGTTTCCTCCTCGTTACAGAAGGGGCGTAGTGGGGAAGCAACAATACCTGCCCTGTGCAAAGAGAACTTCAGGGTGGGAACTCGACGATTCCGGGCCGACCACTCCATCGACTTCCTCCTTCCCCGCTTGAGCTTTTTAGCATCTGTAGCTGATGAAACCGAAAACTAACTCGCCACAAGTGATTATTCAGGAAAGGAGCTGACGCCCCTCTCTGTCTCTTATGCTATAGGCACGCGGCTAAGAGCCAACGCAATCACTCCGAAGGGATTTCACTCACGATATTGCGTACGCACGTGCCTTTCGACTAATCTTTTATGTAACTGATGGGCGAAGTCAGTTGCTCAGTGATCTAGCGCGTGCTGAGCATAATATCCTCTTTTTATCGTGGTGCCCCACAGGGGGAGATAGATTCTTTGAGAGAGAAAGGGCGAGAGTTCAAACTGAATCAATGTTCTGACCTGCTACCTGGCGTTGGGGAAATGGTCATGGGCGTATAACGAGTAGAATGGAGGCGGCGTCGTCCCACGGCACTTTGTGACATTTTGTGACACTCTGTGGCAGTTCTATTTAGAAGGCGTAATAAACTTCGCGCTGTCGCGCAGTCGTTTCTTTCCTTGTAAAGACCACCTGCGAGAAAAGAATGATGAATGAGCATGCGGTCTCGTGATGTACCACTTTTGCCCAGTAGTACGAAATTTTAAAAAAAATCCGGCGATATCATGCGAAGCCATCAACGAGTAAAGTGTCAATGTCACACTGAGTGGCTTCAACCAAGTGTTGTATAGAAATGCATCGACGTCTTTGCGCAATTTGAATGGTTGTGTGCATGACGAGGTCTTACCAAACGTGTCGACCACAGTGTGACGCCAAAAGAATATCCTTGGCACTGGTGTGAGAGTACGGACGTCAATTTCTCCACATAGACCTTTTTTTATGATGATGGTGATGCTAACCTTGTCTGATATGGCGCATATACCCGCACGAGGAATGGGCCAAGAAAGTGGCTAACTTAACCGTTTTGCCTCGAACCACTCCTTCCACTTTTACCTTGCACATTCCTCGCAGGTTTACGTATAAAAATAAACATTTCTTACGATACATTTCTTCTAAGTTTCCAGCTTGCATTCGCACGTTATTCAGATACGATTAAAGACGTTCGACGCTTTGGTATGTATTTGTTTCAATGCATATGGGGATAATATTTACCAATTAAAAAGTCAGCCTATATAGCGAGCCGTATTGAGAAGCACAGGTAAGCAAACAATGAATCGCGACAAAGGTAGAAGAAAATATGAAAAAACCAAGTTCGACACTTTTGAAAGCGGGCGCATGCAAGCTCTCAATATAATGTGTCAATTTGATAGCAACACCTTTTTATTACTATTGTAGCAAGCTAGCCCACTAAACTTGTCATGTCTTTGTAAATATGCGTATACTGAACGAAATTCTGCAGCTGTACAGAAGAAGCACACACTACGTGAATCAATGCCTAGATGTAGAATAAGAAAGCTGGCGAAACGGGAGCGACATTAGCGGAGATGTTGTCCCTTGTTTCCCAAATAACCAAAACTTTGTGATATCGCCAGTTACCTGGTGCCTCACCGATACACCTAATCAATACCAATCACACTGGTAAAAGCAGTCGACATCTACCGAGTGTAAGCTTATCTAAAGACATTGCCGCACC
>CM023489.1:62247998-62375582 GCA_013339685.2 Hyalomma asiaticum
GGTGAATATAACATGTTTGTGCATAATGAACTGATCATGCAGTGCAGATAACCTGCACGTTGAGCCCAACACTAACAGCCCCTTTTTCTATGAAGCTTGCTAGTCGAAATATCTTCTATAGCAAGCTACCTTCCTATATAACTCAGCTTGTGCTAATGTACCATTACACACTGAGCAAATTATATTTACGTTATAACACTTGGCTATGTTTCTCGATACGTCGCGTAAACCCTCGTTCAAAGTTGTAGCGTTGCTAACAGGGCATCATTACAGAATTTACAGCAGTACATTGCAGTTATTCTTCGCAATTTGTAATGCCCACATATTCTATCACAATTTAGGCATGAGTATCGCAATCCTACAACATCAAACAACAAATGACACCCTGTAGACAGAGCTTTCCATTGAGAAAAAAATCAGTATAGGTAAGTGTCGATGGTTAATCATCATTGGAACTAGGCTAGGACAGAGTCGTGCGCAAAGGTATTACGGAACGCGCACCTTTAGGACATGGAAAAATGTTCACAAAAGTAACTCAGATCTACAGCATTTAATGAATCAGCCGGGCAGATAGCTCAGAACAGGCCTACTCTGACCAGTTTTCAAGACATTTCTCTAATATGCCTGAATCATATAAGCAATTATTTATAGAGCTCATAAGCTCAGCTTCGTGCATAATGCTGGAAGCATAGGACAAATCTGAGCTGTACTATTAGTTTTGTAACTGGCTGGAGATAACTTGTCATTTGACTTTCGAAGACGCCTTAACAAACCGGTGAAAGCGCATCAACTTTGCTGGTACACTTGCTTGTGGCACAGCGTGCTTTCTTGACTTACTAAAATATTTCTGAGTTTTCTAGAAGGAGCTTCTTCCTCCTCATTTGATATTAAAATGAAAGTATGCGTGGCAAGAATGCCGAGTACTATTAGTACTTGTGCAACTTCACCACATCAAGTACAAGATATCAAAATTCGTGTTTGCAGCAGTGAATTATAGCGCAACAATGTGAGCTATGAATGTCTGCACAAAGACAATACCTTGCACGCTGTTTGCGCAGACATCGCAATACGCTAAAGTGTTTTGTTTTGGCAGGGTTCGCGAAATCACTTTCGGCGAAGTAGTCCGAACAGAGGCAGTAGCCGTCGTACAGTTGCTCCTGTGTGAGTCCCTTGAGGTCTGCCCTTTTGGCGTAATTTCGCCCTACGTCACACCTAGAAAATGAAACAAATACCACCATGGAAATCAATAAAAAACACGTAAAAGCGATACTAAAATAGAGAGTGCGAAAAGGGAGAAAAGAATGTGTCGCAGGTTCAAAAGCAAAGCGCAGCTTGGCCTTAGCGCAGGTAACACCAACTTCACGTTACACAGAATGTAAGCAGTCACTGCTACGTAAATGATTTTGGGGGCTTATTTCTTAATCACTCAAATATGGTAGTGTCGCTACAAGGAACTGGTCGGCGGAATGCTTTAAAGCCGAACCAGTTCGTCGAAGAAGCGCATTCCGCGAACATACCTTTGCACGATTTCTTCTCGAAGAAAAAGAAATTAAGAGCCACCGCTAGCAAAACCGATACCGAAGCGAAATTTCCGTCTGCGCGTCAGCTGGCATCAATCGGCTCACGAGAAACTGTCTCAAGTAGCTTTACATACTTGCTACATTACAGAAAAATGCGCAGTGCCAAGCAAAAAGCCCACTGTAAAGCACAAACAGAAATCTTTCGGTTCGCCCTGTAGCTGATTTGATAAGGATAGCGCTCGCTTGTTCGTACCGAACAAAAAGTGCGCTTACCTTTCGTCCGCTGGGAAATGGAAAAAATTTCGCTGCGCTGTTTCTTCCCGAGTTGTGGCACCAAAAAGCACCGCAGCACGCCTTGTATCCTTTTCCTAGTTTCGCCGACATTTTGAGCGTGTTCGTACTCACAAACACCGAAATGTCCGCCTTCAAGGCACTTTAAAGAAGTCCCACACGTGCACAGTGAAAACGGCAGAAGCAGACGGACGGAATGGCCGCAGAGGAGATAAGAGCGAAAGCGCCGCCCGTCGGCGCAACGAATGCAGCGTCTGGATAAATATATACGGTGTTAAAAAAAGAAAATACGTGCGGACACATTTTATTTCTACACATAATTGCGTAACTTTACTTTATTCATGCGTAGGTTGCAAAGATAAGGCCACACATGCAAACGTTGCTGAATTTTCGCTTCCTACCAAAACAATGGCGGACGCTTTATTTTCAATACCGAAACTAGTCGAAGTGTCCGGCCCCTGGCGATGTCGTCTCCTAAGGAAAGCCGTTAACGGCATAGAACACACGCGATCGTCGCCATCCGATGACGCAGCTCTACCCCACGCAGAAACCGCAGTAAGGGGGGCAACCCTGGGCAACGTGAAAGGCAAACACCTGCGCTTAACTGATACTGATTTTGGAATTCTTTATTAGGCCCCTCCCAAACGGGAAGGGCCTCACAAAAATTGCCCTATAGGCTCATTCGAGTGCCCTTCCACACGGTAATCTTTAGTAAAAGGCGAAAGATTAATCCGTATACAGATGTGGAAAGGCCTGAGCGACGACCCGACAGCGCGCATTCTCAGGCACGACACATATGCGGACCCTTCAACAGCAGCTAGGGAATGAAACAGTTTCGCGACATACTTTTTAACAAATGAGCATAGGTAAATTTTTATTCTTTAGAGCGCTCCTCGAGGAACGTTTATCTACACCGTCCTTTTAAATAAATAGCAGATTATGAGTGCAAGCGGATGAGAAATCTTCCTTTTGATCATCGAGAATGCTATGTAACCTGTTCGACATGCAAGTGAGCACATCGTCTGCGTTGTCTGCTTATAGATGGCGCAAGGTGCACAGAGTAGTATAAAACGACAAGAATGACGAAGCTTCCAGTAAGTCGTGATAACTTGAAACAGCCAAGCTAATGATTGGAAGTTCGACATGGTTATGCTAGGTCTTAAAATTGACAACCTATCAAGCACTCATTTTGCCCCTATTAGTCATAACCTTTTAGGCTTGCCTTAATAAGTATTGGATTAATTATTCTTGATAACTTTACCATACGCGACGTAATTAGGATTAGCTTATGACCAGACTCGACTTAATTAGTATAGCTGAATTGTGCTGAACCCAGTTAGACCAGACTTAATTAGTATATAGTAAACAAGGGCAGACCTAATTAGTTGTTTAAGCTTGGCGCAATTAGCATTTCTCTAACCTTGTTAGGCCTAATCAGTGTTAACTTAGTTAGGCTCGACTTAGCTTAATTAGCCCAAGCTACGCAAAGCGCAGTAGCAACGGTTGCGTCCTGTACCAAGGTAGGTGGGCTGGGCCAAGCGCATTTGCAACGAAGCTGAAGTGCCTTAATATTTTTTGGAACGTACCGCCAAATTTTTAACCGGGCTGCCGCACGCGATTATTGGCGCCTTCGACGTGTCGTCAGGGAAATGCTGGGGAAGCGATGCTTCTTTGCTTGAGTTTTACTGCGGCCTACTCTGCGTGCAGTGCTCAGAGCGCTGCCGTTGGGAGAGCATATTGGCACCGAGGTCGAACACAGTCGGCGCCTAGCGGCGAGAGAAGGAGGCTCCCAAGTGTGGATAGCTCCTTGCGTCGTCTGATAGCCAGTGCGCTTTTACATGCGCGCGTACGCCACGCATATCCTCTAATATGTTTGTTCCCTGAGCCGATGCAGTGTTGAATGCTTTCATGTATTCTTATGCAAGCATAAAAGTATTATAGTCAGATACAACTCAAGTCTGCAGTGTAGCCCCTCCCACGCCCTTATAACCGCCAGCCACTGTACCTCTGCGAAGCCTCAAATAGTTCCTTCATGGAAAGTTCAAAGAAGGAACTATTTGAGGCTTCGCGGAGGTACAGTGGCTGGCGTGGGAGGGGCGTGGGAGAAACTTCACTGCAGACTTGAGTTGTATCTGACTATAGTCTTATAGGAATCTTGCTTTATAGGTGTTTCCGTTAGTCTAATGCATTGTTCCATTAGACTTGCTAGTTTATATGAATATGCTCTGTAAGACCTTTTGAAATTTGTATTTGTCTAATAGGATCTATTCTCAAGCAAGATGGCTAGGGCTTCACTGAGAGTTAGTTATAACTATTAGAGTTATATACTGTGAGAGTTAATAGTTATAACTATCAAAGCACAAGATTTGTGACTCAAGGATCGTTTAAATTTCTTTATTAGTTTGTATACACAGTAAACACAGTAAAAAACACAGTATACACAGTAAAAAAAATTTACAGCCTTAAGGGCGTAAACAAGAAAGCTAGAGATGTATGATTTCTTGACACTTTGGCATTGAACATTAGGCGGGTTTACATTAACCGGTACGTGTGATGCACGGCTACCAGCTAGTCTACCCTAAACTGGCAGATTATTGTTGTTTTGTGGGGTTTAACGTCCCAAAACCAGCTCTCATTATGAGAGACGCCGTAGTGGAGGGCTCCAGAAATTTCGACCACCTGGGGTTCTTTAATGTGCACTGACATCGCACAGTACACGGGCCTCAACATATCGCCTCCATCGAAATGCAGCCGCCGCCGCCGGGATTCGATCCCGCGACCCTCAGATAAGCAGCCGAGTACCATAGCCACTAGACCACCGTGTCCTGTGAATTCTTATTTTGTAATTGCGAATAAGAGTAATTTCCCCACTGGCACTACATGACAGGTCAGGAATCTGGAGTGTATATACGGGACTGTCTATGCACAGGTTAGAAATAGCGCGAATGGTGCACGCTCAATTATTAGTTTGAAATAGTCGAGTGTGTGTTTGCATGTGTGATGTTCCATGATGTCAGTGTGCAATGTGTGATAATGAATGCTGACGAAATCAAGTGCTGTGTGACTCACAGTGTGATTGCAAAACGCATCCTCCATTCTTACGCTGCACACAGAAAAAGGGTGTCGCCCATGAGTTTACTCTGTGCCCATGGAATAGGCCAAGTCATGTACACGCTATTAGTCTAATACTGAAAAATTGTGCTGGTGTCAATAACCTCATAGGCTATTAGTTTACTGTGAGGAAGGATGGAAATAGTAGAGAGGTAAAGGCAGGGATGTTAACCAGTGTAGGACAACCGGTATGCTACCCTGCACGAGGTGAAGGGGATGAGGGAGATTGAAATGTGAAAGGAATTGTCAGAGTCAGTGGCACCTGCATGGTATGCGACATCACACATCGTTGTTACAGCGATGTGTGATGTCGCATACCAGGAGTGCACATTACGATACGCGTATCAGCGCACCATAGCCTACATTTTTCTTCGATAAGACAGACGTCTTTCATGCGCACTAACGTGAGTGCCAACGTTACGTTGTACCACGAGCTGCTATTGAGTCTCCGGGGTGCTGTCGACGTTCCTATTTTCCCCTCGTTAAGTACACATCCATTCATGCACGTGGCACACTGCGGTAATCCTAACTTTTAACACTTGGCTGAACGTTAAAAGAATTCGTAAAACAAAATATGCTCGCTGGCTGCTTCGCACGATACCGATCCCCACAATGTGTGGCACCTGTCAACTTTCTTCTGCAGCCCATGTCGGGAGCACGGCTCAGCGTCCGTGGGCGTAGGGAAAAGGGAGTGAAAGTAATAGAAAAGAGAGAAAAGCCGTAGTGGAGCGCTCCTATAATTTCGACCTTTAAAGAGATACTGAACAATAACACCGAGATTCTTTGCCCAATTGAAAGATAGGGTGCTTAGAAACGTTGACGCAACCTCGTTTCGAGGAAGACACCGCCGGAAAATAATGAAATTAATATAAGTTTTTAGCAAAGGACCTCACCTGGCGTGGGCTCCGTTATCTATAGAGGAAGTGACGTTTCCATGACGTTAGTTGTGCCGGATACTGGCGTTCCTCCGAGTTAGGGAACGCACCACCCTCCTCTCGCCAGACCTGTCGCCTCTATCCACCCGCATCAACGCCCCTACAGCAGCACGCTCCAAAACTCGCACCGTGAATGCTCGCACTTACTCTTCCGCTCTCTCTTCTGTGGCTTCCTTTCTCTTTCACTGTCGTTCTTCTTATTTCCCTAAGCAGTGCCGCAGCGGTGGCCGGTTAGAGTACCCTCCTTTAATGCTGTAGGTGCTGGGTTCAAGGCCGACTGCCGCCAGAAACCCACCCGTCTTACAAATGGCGAGAGAAGTACACTGTCCAGGCGCTCGTTGAAGGCGTTGACAGTAACGTTGTCTTGGGTGAGGGCAACCCCCAGCGCAACACACGTAGGAAGGGGATGGCAAATGGAATAGAGGAAAGGAAGGCAACTCGTGATATGAGCAGCAGCGGAAAACACGCGCACGAATACGCGAGCCGTACACAGACACACACGCACGCACGCACGCGCACGCACGCACGCACGCACACACACACACACACACACACACACACACACGCACGCACACACACAGAAAAGATGTGGTTGATGCCTCTGTCATAGGAATCAGTAAACACGAAAGTGAAAGCTGTCTTCGCGCATTAAACGGCAATCTGGCGAATCGAGGGGCCAGAGATGGGTTGCGTACTCTGGACATGCGAACCCTCTGCATGTACACGTCAGCGGCACCTCGACACTGTGCAGGGTTCGTAATCAGTTGCACACAAGCGAAACCACTCGAACGACACATTTCTCAAGAGACAACGCACTGAACGCGTCAGCGCCCTGCGCAAAGCTGCCATAAACCAAGAGCGTCCGCAAACGGGGAAACCTTGCAAGCGAAACAGAACTGTTTGTCAGCGGATCGTTTTGCGAACGCACACTTCGCTGATTGATTGATTGATTAGTGGTTCGGTTAGGAAAGGACGCTAATTTCTGCAGCCCATGTAGGGAGCACGGCTAAGCGTCTGTAGGGGTGGGGGAAAGGGAGTGAGAGAGATAGAGAGGAGAGAAAGGCCGTAGAGGAGGGCTCCGGAAATTTAGACCACCTGGGGTTCTTTAACGTGCACTGACAACGCACAGTACACGGGCCTCTGGCATTTTCGCCTCCATCGAAAATGCGACCGCCGCGGCCGGGATCGAACCCGCGTTTTTTGGGTGGCAGTCGGGTACCGTAACCACTACACCACCGCGGCGGACCAATTCGCTGTGCGAAAGGCGCATCGTCTGCTTGTCGACGGCCGTCTCCAAGCGCGTTCCTGCAGTGAAGCGATCGATCGAGTCACAACGCAGCTGGCTATCATATACGTCACAAAAAAGAAAATTAAGTAGGGGTTGTGGCTAAAGGAACGCGCCGGCAGGACGCCGAAGACTGCGCGGTGATCGAGGCGTCGAGACTACGGAAGCGCTAACTGCCGGCGTGTATACCAAGGAGGATAAAAAAAAAATGCTGGAGTGGAGATGTTTTCCTAAATGTGACGACTTCGCGCCATCGTTTGTAGGTGGCCGTACCACCGCTGAGAACGAAGAGTGCAATGAAAGGGAGGCGATGTTAATTGAAGAGTGATTTTGCTTGATAAATATGTTTGCTTTAACCGGACATCAATCAGATGCGAATCGTAAAGCGGTGTAGTAAATATATAAGGTCCGTCTTTTTTCCTCCGTATTGCAAGTCTGTCGGTGGCATGGTCGGTAGCCTTTGTAGATCCTACCGCCACACCCTGGTTAGTTGTGGGTTCCAATGCCAACAGGTGGTACTTTTTCATTCTCAAATCCGTGTTTATTTTTCAGACATTTACTTCCCTTACAGAATTATGTAACTGATTTCTTTGTGGACTCCGGCATAAAACACTTTCGTGATAAAAAAGAAAGAAACGAAAACCTAGCTGTCCACACACTGCAATGCAACAAGTGGAGGAGGACAGCAAACGCAGTGCGGCGGCGTAGCTTGGAACCCATAGGGTAGTCCACCGCGGTGGTGTAGTAGTTACGGTGCTCGGCTGCCACCCAAAATACGCGGGCTCGATCCCGGCCGCGGCATTTTCGATGGAGGCGAAAATGCCAGAGGCCCGTGTACTGTGCGTTGTCAGTGCACGTTAAAGAACCCCAGGTGGTCTAAATTTCCGGAGCCCTCCACTACGGCCTTTCTCTCTTTCCCTCCCTTTCACCCATCTCCACGGACGCTTAGCCGTGCTCCCTACTTGGGCTGCAGAAATTATCGTCCTTTCCTAACCGAACCACAATCATCATCCATAGGGAGCAGGGAGAACTCGTCAAGCAAGGCACGTGAGGCTGCTTCACGCATTTGTTGTTGCTGATACTGCTCGGGAACAGGGGCCGAATTCACAAAACTTCTCTTTCGTAAGTGCTTTTTGCCATTGGTCGGGAAGCGTCTCTAATGATATGTCCAGCAGCGGCATTGGCCGAAATTTTCTCCTAAGAGCTTTTTTGTCGTAAGTTGTTTTCGTGAATACGAGCCCAGGTTACGTCACAGCCTCGGCGCTCATGCCGAAGTGCAGCCGCCGCGCGCTCACAATCCGCCATTTGCACAGACATCCTATCAAAAATACCTGAAATCAAGCCTGCGTGCACGATGAAGGGAGTCTTTAGAGCGGAATTTCAACGCTTCCGTGGTATTCTCATAGTTTTGTTAAGTATCCCTTTAACGTGCACAGACAGCGCACAGTACACGGGCCAAGACAGCGAGCGAGAATCGATTGAGCACACACCTACGCCAGTCGCGATTCGGGCCGTCGGCGAGAAACAGCCATTGCCAAACTCAGGAACGCGGTACCGAAAGTACAAGTTCAACCCAGAGAAATCCTAGGTTTTTGTCAGCACTGCGGTCAAGTGAGCTTTAGCAAACACTACAGAAAAATAGCCGTAGCCAACTTCAGGGCCTGACCTTTGAGGGAAGATAGCAGTCGACAGTGAGGTGGCCAGCTAGTCAGGAAATGAAAAGCCGCTATCGCGCGACAGGATATCAAGGCGTGGTGTATAGACCACATGAGATCGACCAGCCACAACGGGCCGTCTCTTCGCAAGGAACATACTCGGAAAGGTGGCTCGAACGACCCTGAGTAACAGGACTGCATAGGGTTTATCCTTTATTGGCACGCATGTGCAGGTCGTGTTTTGATGAAATCCATTTGCATGTATACTAGCCGACGTTGAGCATGTTTACCTAATTGCCAATCTCAAGAAGTTTTTATTCCCTTTTTCTCCTTCCCCTGTACTAGGTAGCCAACCGGAAATCGCCTCTGGCTAATTTCCCTGTCTTGCCTTTACCTTTCTCTCTTTCTCTTTTTGAAGAATTTATTTGTTTTCTTTTGATAGCCCTAAGCTGTTACTCAACCCTTGGACAACAACAGGCTTCCGCTGGTGCACCAAAGTGACCTGCATTTCATTCTGGAAACTTTCTGGGGCCATTTTCGGTGGATGGATACGTCCGTCCATGGAATCTACATGGCTGACCACTGCCTCCCGTCAATTTAGAGCTCATGAAATATAACTACGGGCAAGCTCGGAATTACGTACTATTTTTAACGGGAAAGTGTTTTATGCCGGGGCCCACGAATAAATCAGTGACGTACTTCTGTAACAGAAGTAGATGTCTGAAAAAATGAAAACACACTGACATTGAAAAAGTACCACACGCTTGGACTCGAATCCTCATTCAGCCGGGATGCGACGATAGGAGTTGAAAGGTCCATCGGTGCGCCAACACAGCATCGGTCATACAGGGAACAAACGGGCCTTATATGTTCACTATAGCGCTTTACAAATTGCATCTAACAGACGCCCGGTTAAAGTGAAGGTGTTAGCAAGCACTCTTAAATTAATATCGCCTCGCCATGGTGGTCTAGTGGCTATGGCGCTCGGCTGCTGATCCAAGGTTCGCGGGATCGAATCTCGGCCGCGGAGGCTGCATTTCGATGGAGGAGAAATGTTCAGGCCCGTGTACTCTGCGATGTCAGTGCGCGTTAAAGAACCCCGGGTGGTCAAAATTTCCGGAGCCCGCCACTACGGCGTCTCTTATAATCATAGGTGATTTTGGGACGTTAAACCCCACAAATCAATCAATTAACATCGCCTCCCTCTCGCTGCGCTTTTGGTTCGCTTAGGTTCGCTACGGTGGCACCACCACCTCGGAATGATAGAGTGAATGAGGTTGAGGTCTGTATATATATGCATCAACTTTGAATAAACTTCAAACTTCGAACTTCAAGTTGATTGTCTTGCTAATGTGCGCCGGCAGTCACCGCTTCGGGAGTCTTCGCGCCTCGATCACCGCGGAAGTAAGGGGCGTGGCGGCGTCGTGAGGGCGCGTTCCTGGGGCAAAATTTGTCTTGTGCGGCCAGGTGTGTTCATTTGCGACGCGCACCGCTCCTGGAACGCGAAAACGGCCGTCGACAAGCAAATGATGCGCCGTTCGCTGCAGTGGGCTTCGTGTTCACAAAAGATCCCCTGACAACGCGTTCGGTTTCGCTTGCAAGGTGTCACCGTTTGCGGACGCTCCTGTTTTATGACAGGTTTATGCAAGGCTCTGGCGCGTGCAAATCAGTGTCTCCGGAGCAATGTGAGTCGTTCGAGAACTTTCGCTTGTGTACAACTCTCGACGATCTCTGTGCCCCTGTCGAGGTGCCGCTGATGTCTTCTTACGACGTGTTCACATGTTGGTCCAGAGCACCCAACCCATCTCCCACCACTCGTTTTGCCAAATTATCACTGATGCATTCCCCAGCTCCGCGAAGAGAGATTTCATTTTCATGTTGTACCTTTGACAGAGGGATCGACTACGTTTCTTTTTGTTTGTTTTTTAGTTGGGAGCCACCAGGTGAACACTCGGTGAAGAGGGTACAAGAATGGGATGCCTCGGATTGCCTGGCGGGCTGGCCTTTTACAAAGATTTGGCCTTCTAAAGTACCGTCCGCCAGCATATTGTGCCATCTTGCTCCCATTTTCACATCGCCTATATTGCGCATTGCATTCAGTTATTGAGCACTCAAGAGACAAACAAGAAGCGTCACTGGATGTTCGTGTAAGACCTTGTCGGATAAGCGAAGGTGGCCATGGAATGAGTCAAGTTATACTTACCGGTACGTTGCACCATTAAGCACCCTGCGGGCCCCGTCTGGCGCCCAGGGGTCAATGCAGTCACTGACGAAGACCTTTTCGGAGGTCAGCGGCTCCAAGACGGGCTACACCAGGGCAGTCGCCAGCTCGGAATACAAGTCCATACGAACCCTTCCACGATTTCGGAGACTGGGCTGAGTCGAACCACACCGAAGTCCTGGCCCCAGAGGTGGGCTTGTGCTTCGAAGTTGTGAGTGCGCATATATATATATATATATATATATATATATATATATATATATATATATATATATATATATATATATATATATATATATATATATATATATATATATATATATATATATATATATATATACAGACGAGGCAGTTCCCTCTTATTTACGTGTTTGTCAAAAGGAAATGATCTTTATTGCTGTTGCCTCACGGACACAATTTTTCTTACACTCTTCATCTGTACTGAATTGAATTGAACTGAATCTTTATTCGCATGTTCGGTACAACATGAAGAATGGCGGAAGTAAAAGCTGCACTAAAATAGCTTAACTAGCTCTCGCTACCTAAAAATAAATGAGTCAGAAGCAGTAGCACACAAACACGGAACTAGGGTAATGTAAATCAAAATAATTGCATAATCTAAATGTAAACAGGATACAAAAATATCAGAAGCTAGAAGAGACTATGTATACATGTATTACAAAAATGAATAATAAGTCGAACAGATACAGAAGGGTAAATTGCATGCTTATATAATCTATAGAAACAACATTTTTTGTGATCATATTTTCTATATTTACATCAATGCTGTTTAGATAATTTAACATTCTGGGAATAATATTGCGTAACATTTGGTCACCATACTTTGTGCGTAATTGGGGTATTAACCAGAGGTTATGCTTAAGGGTACCATATTTATTCTCCGTAGGTTGTAGGTTGGCTAAGTCAGATATTACAGTTTTTTGCTTCAGCTCTTTTTTTTTATTGTCCTGCAAATGCTGTAACTGTAAAGATTTTGAAGACTGACTAATTTATATTTTTGTTTCATGCAAAGAGTTGATTGATCAGGTTCTTTTTTTTAGCGATAATTTTCAAGAATCTATTTTGAAGTCTATTGAGCTTCTCAATATTTCTTTGTGCTGTGTCACCCCACACCATAAAGCAATAGTGAACATAGGACATAAACAAGGAATGATAAATTATAAGCATTGTTCTTAACGAAAATAGATAATTCTTGCGATAAATTATGCCAAGTACACGGGCTGTTTTTGTTGCCACCTGCTCTAGTTGTGTGCCCCATAACATGTTATTTGAAAATATGACACGTAATGTGTTGACGTTATCCACCATTTGAATCGAACTGTTATTAAAACAGAGCGACGAAGTTACTTGTATCTGTTTTTCTTTTGCTCGAAAAATGGCTGCTTTGGTTTTTTTTCAGCGTTTATTAATAGCCCATTGGAACATGCCTACTTATATATCTTCTGCAATATATTATTTCCCTTTTGAATCAACTGGTCAGTATCATTTTGTGCAAAAAATGTACTTGCATCATCAGCATAAATTACAAATTTTGCTGAAGGATCTATATTTACAATGTCATTAATGAACAAATTAAACAAAAACGGACCTAGAATACTGCCCTGAGGCACTCCGAGGGAGTTTGGTTTAGTCGTCGAAAAAAATTATTGATACACATGTATTGTTTCCTTTCGCTTAGGTACGAGTCAAACAAATCTAAGGCGACACCTCGTGCACCGAATAAATCTAATTTACGTAAAAGCAACTGTATACTCAGAGAATCAAAGGCCTTACCGAAATCAATAAGGACACCGAGTACCAGTTGTTTACATTCAATTCTATTCAAAATGAACTCTTTCTGATTAAGTAGGGCAAGCTCAGTCGATCGATTTTTCCTGAAACCATATTGTGCGTCACATAACAGATTATGTTTCTTAATAAATTCCGCCAGCTGGGAATGAAGAATTCTTCTATTATTTTTGAAAATACTGGCAAAACTGATATGGGTCTATAGTTTGCTAAACTATTTTTATATCCCTTTTTGTACAAGATGTAAACTTTAGCAGTCTGAAGTATGACAGGAAAAATTTTTTGCCAGACAGAGGTTAATGATTTAGAAAGTGGTTGGGCAATTATTTCGGCGGCGTATTTAATTGGTTTGATTTGAAAACTTGTTTTGTGGGGTTTTTACGTCCCAAAACTAGTTCTGATTATGAGAGACGCCGTAGTGGAGGGCTCCGGAAATTTCGACCACCTGGGGTTCTTTAGCGTGCACTGACATCGCACAGCACACGGGCCTCAACATTTCGTCTCCATCGAAATGCAGCCGCCGCGGCCGGGATTCGATTCCGCGACCCTCGGATCAGCAGCCGAATACCGTAGCCACTAGACCACCGTGGCGGGACATGATTTTAAAATCAAAACAATCGCAAAAGTTACTACTTCTAAGCCGCATGATGGTTTTATACACCTCGCTTTGGCAAGTAGGTCTTACGAACATAGCACTTGGGCATTTAATATTATTTACTCCTATTTCCGTGTTTGTCATACGGAAATGATCTTTATTGCTGTTGCCTCACGGACACAATTTTTCTTAAACTCTTCATCTGCACTGTTTACATCTTTTCAAATTACGCAAGCCAACTACAGTATTACCCATTTCGCACCAAGCGGCCGAACAGGCAATGAATGAGACAGAGAGCACCCGGCAGTTGCCTTAGATTCACAGCAACAAAAATGAATGTATATTCATGTCCGTGTAAACTTCGTCTCAGCCGGCAAGCGACCGCAATGAAGGGAAATTTCACGTAATATCGTTTACAAAGTAACGAGTGTCTGTAACGCGAAAAGAAAAAAAGAGAAGTTGTTAGATTTAGGAGCAATGAACCACATCGGGTGCTTAAGCAGGCAAGCATGCAGACAGACAAACGACAGAGTGTGCATGATGTTACGACATAGTGCAGTCGTGCAGGGTGCTAACATGTTTCTTTGAAAGCAACTAATACATGTATCTTTAATTTTAAAATTGTAAAATGTGTTTCCTAACTGCTCTGTGCGTAAGGGCAAGCTTTCCAAATGTAATTTTCGCATAATCATGCGATAGGCCAAATTAGTCGTAATGTTATCTGCGTAAGGGCAAGCTTTGGAAATATAATGTTCGCATAATCATACGATAGGCCAAATTAGTCGTACTGCTATGTGTGTAAGGGCAAGTTTTGCAAAAAATGTTGTCATAATTATGTGTTTGATCAAATCAGTCGTAACACTCTGCGTAAGGGCGAGGTTTCGAAAAAAAATGTTCGCATAATATATGCGCTTGATCGTATCAGTCATAACACCCTATGCGTAAGAGCAAGCGTTCGAGAAAATATACGCATAATCATGCGGTTGGCCGAATTAGTCATAATGTTGTATGCGCAGGAGAAGTATTGGTACAAATCAAAAATGCACAGCAACGCGTTCGTTATACTTCTAGTTAACGCTTTTGCGGAATAACTACTTAAGATGCAGCGCGCGCAAGGCAGCCTATGCATTGCTACACATGTGAGCTAGTTAACACGATGAGCGAGCGGTCATGACAGCCTGAAAAGCAGAGGGAATTATTGAGTCACAACTATCAACGCGTTCACAAGAATTCAGAAGGAGCACTGGAAATCTAACGAGCACCGTGATAACGAACGGCACGTGTTTGTCTGGTGTCTGTTTTCCCGTCAATTAAAATCTACATTTCTGCGAATGTCTCCAGGCGTCCCCAACATGACACAATGCGAATTGATCTACTATCCATTGACACTGCATAGCTACAGCACGGATTCCTAACACATCGTATAAAAAGGCTCAATTCGTTGGCAACCATCCCATCGATTCCTTAATTAGTGCCTCCCAGCGAAGTTCCCGAGGAGTGTGAATTTTCCTAACGAGTGGAAAGCTAAAGATGAAACGTGAGTGCTTGAACAAACGTGAATCATCTGAGATTAAGGTTGTACCTCTTTGGCAGTGTCTCCAAGCGATGTATGAATTGTAAAAAGAACACATTTTGTCTCCCGACGTGTCGGTTGCCCGTTACATAAGTATTACCAGCTAACCACCTCGCTTCCTTTGTGACATGCTAAGTTTCATACATTTCTGACCGTTGCGGCCTATGTGGTGACGCACTCGTCACTTGATACGTGACGAGTGACTATGCCCAGAGGGCGGGTGGCTCGGGGACCGTGGTGGCGCCGCTCACCATCGCCTTGATGAATGCTCAAGGCGCCCCTGCGGGATCCTGCGGGAACATTGCGACATGACGTCACACAGCAGTCGCCAAACCCTGTACAAGACCAGTGCCCGTCCTTCTTGTCATTGTTTCTTGGGCACCACCATTATATTTTTTTTTTCTTAGAGGGAGGTCCAATGCACCAACTATCCCAGGAGTGCTTTTTCGTGAAAGCCTGCCCCGTCAATGCACTGCATATGTCATTTAAGGAACACTGAGAGGGGGAAGGCAGTATTCTATAGAAAAGGGTTGTTGATGATGTTGGTAGATACATGATTCCGCCGGCACTGATGCTGAAAATGCTAGAAGCGGCTGTACCTGGCGAAGAACTCGAGCACTGGCGGTAACGGGTTCAGTGACAGCTCTTCAGTAGTGTAGCCGCGACCACCCTCTGATTGGTATCTGCGCAATCAGGTCACAGCATCACGTGCGTGGGAGCCTGAGCGAGTTTCCTGTAATACGTGTCGGTTGTATGAACAGCGTCAAATGGCCTTAGGAGACAAGACAGAAGAGAGTGAAAAAAGCTGTGAAACAGTACTTTTCTCACTGCCGCCTGTATTTTTTTTCTACGCCTAGTGTCACACTCCGCCCACCAGCATCACAGTTGCGCTGAGGTCGCAAACTTGGGAGTTTACGTCGCAGCCACGACGCTGCGATAGCCCAAAGGTGATAAGAAAAAGATTATCTTCCAGACCTTGGCAGAGAATGCAGCACAGTGACAATGTAAGCCAAGTGTTCCTGCGTGCTCTTTCATTCATCTATATTGCGGTCTTGTTCCGTTCCTTCTTATCCATTCAAACTCTACTTCTCCCTCTTCTGTCTTCCTATTTCTGTTTCTTCTTTTTCTTCGTTGTCATGGCCTTCCTCTTCGTATTCATCGTCTTCCTCTCTTCTCCTTTCTATTTTTCTCCTCCCTCCCCTCCTAGTTCTCCCTCGTCTTCGTTGATGGAACCAAAGCCGACAGCTGACAACATATATGTCCTGAGTGCCACCCCTGCCACATGAGGGTGATGGTTGAGAACACCAAGTGCCCAAGCACGTTCGTAAAAATGTGACATACTTACGACTCGATAACACATTTTGACAAAGTAGATGATGTTTAGGAGGCAGACATTTTATTGAAGTGATATCGTAAAGCCATTATGCCCCGTGGACCAGAACAGACAGCAGGGAGCTGCAATTGGGTTCAAACACATTGCCCTGCGTCAATTAATGTTGTCCTGCATCAGAAATAATAGTTTTCATTAGCACATGTATCAAAGTTTAGTACTGACTCATCAAATAATAATTCCGGCTTATTGTTTTGAAATATTTTTAAATGTTACTTACTGGGACCACATCTAGTCACTACCAAGGCAAGGTATATGAGCTATACAAACTGCGAACAGCAGCTAGCTTTCGTAAAACAACGGCACTTACGACATGCTGAAAGTTATTTTCGCGTACGGTGAAACATCACATCATAAACTTTTCTCTGCAACGGCACACTGCTTCTTTTATTCTGCTGCCAATATTTTAGTTTGGCAGAGTATACGTCCACACACACAAAAAAGATATTACCTCGTTTTGTGTGGTACGCCAAGCCGAGGGCGTCGTTTCGAATGCATCTTCACCTGCTCCCCAGAACCTAACCTGTATTCTACAGCTTATTTCTGCATCAGTCTTAATAACATGGAGAAAGGGGAAAAGTTAGTAGACGGTGTCACGTGGCATACTTGAAGCCTAGACACAAAAACTTCAAGCCATTTCCACGCCCTGCACATCGCGGGAATGGTGAAGCTGGGTGAGGCAAGTGCGCAGAGGTCAAGCACGGGTCGTCTTGTTCCTTCGGCGCCCCGCCACGGTGGTCTAGTGGCTATGGTACTCGGCTGCTGATCCGAGGGTCGCGGGATCAAATCCAGGCCGCGGCGGCTGCGTTTCGATGGAGGCGACATGTTGAGGCCCGTGTGCTGTGCGATGTCAGTGCACGTTAAAGAACCCCAGGTGGTCGAAATTTCCAGGAGCCCCTTCCACTACGACGTCTCTCATAATCTGAGCTGGTTTTGAGACGTTGAACCCCACAAATCAATCGATCAATCTAGGTCTGGCGACCTCTTGGGCATAAGCAACGGTAGGAAGGGCGAAAGAGCCAGCGGAGTCCATGAAGGATGGTTGGGGCTGCGTGCTCTTTACCAGTTCACCATTAACTCTCGGAACTAATGCGAGAAATACCAAGCTCTGGCAGCTACGACAGCACTGAGTTTCGAAACTGCTTTATCATTATTTGTCGCACTGCATCCGCCGCGCTACCGACAGCCAGCTCCTCCTCCCTTTACGGGAGCCACATGCTGAGCGAGTTGTGCCTGCGTACCGGGCTCGAAGCAAGAATTATGGTTCGGGTAAGGAAAGGACGCTATTATCTGCAGCCCTTGTTCGGTTCTTGCGTTGTGTACATAAAATGGCAGTTAAAGGACGGAAATGACGAAAAACCAAGCGAGGGTGCCCCTGTCCTCGTCAAAGCAGTGCGCGAGGTGAAAGTGCGCACAACGGCCACCACTTGATGCAGTTTAGCGGTTCCTCTTAATGCAATGATGTTATCATTGCAATATAAAAAGTGCGGATACACTCGCGACGCCCTTTGACCCCTGCAGTCAAAGATTCCGGCGCTGGTGGCTCGCCGAGTTCCGGAGCTTACGTTGTCCGCTGAAGTGTCGAGAACAAGCCAACAATACCGACATTAGGCCGAGGAATTAGTGTGAAAAAGCAGGTGCATTAGTGCGTTGTTTCCTCTTGTAGCGATCGTCTGGGGTCACACAATGTATTAGGTATAGGGGGCGCGACACAGCGAATTCGACAGATGGGGTGGTTCCGTCGCACATCTGCTTTGTCACAAAGACGGAGTTCTCCTCCTTTCGGCAGTCTTTGTCACGATGGCGTCTCGACACCAGGGCTCGTGCTGATCCAAAACGCTGGCACACTCTAGTCGACGACCGATTCAGACTGATGTCGCTGGTATGGGAAAGGTTGAAGCTGAGCAAGCCACGCAATCAGGATGGCACAGAATATGAATCGGTCATTACTGTTGTCAAGGTATGGCCAACTCAAGCAGTGCACTACATGCCTACAAGATTCATCGGGAACATAGCTTCTTCGCCTATGACTGGAGCTGTTAATGTGTAAGGGGGAAGGGAGCATACCGTTGCCCCGTCCCCCTCAGTGACGCCTCTGGAGAGAATCAACATCAGAAGCGTACGAGACAGTTCCCATCTTCTCGCTAGGCTCGCTGCCTTGCTTATATCCTCACAGTTTCAAGCGTGTACGTTCTCTCGAATGGTACAGTGTTTCATGCTCCGCGGGCGGACTTTGAGCGGACTGCCGAGAGCACAACAGGAGAAGATAGTGTGGCTCGCGCTAGGAACAACGTGGGCTGGAGCTTGCCGGGGACGCTTGGTAGGGCGCCGCTTGAGCGCTGGAGTGGCCGAGACCTTTAAGTTCGCAGACAACTGAGATCAGGTTATCAGACTTAATAGAAATTGTACGCTTAAACACTCACTCGGTATGTTTGGTCCGACGCACGTAAGTGTGAGAGGTGAATCAGTCATCTTGTCTACAAAAATTGAGATTATTAGTACATAAACTGCACTTTTACAAAAGCAATGTGGCTTTTGTTATCTACCAGATCACCGGCCACCAGCGATCTATAGATTGGCCTACTTATCAGGCGTTCTAGACATCGTAAGAAATTGGCAGAAAACGTGACCATGTAGGGACTCCCAGTACCCCCACAAGGCAAGGCTTCAAACATAACATGGCAAATTATTGCTCTTTTGCTCCCAGCCCATAATTAGTACAGCCTTATGTAGAATCTAAAAGCACTCCGCAGTGCTTTCAGATTGTAACTATATCATCTGCAGAAACCGTTTCCTTTGCTCCAGCTTTAAAGAAATGTTTCATCCCAACACGCCTGGACATTATTCTAATTCGCCTATGTATGGTCATAGCGCCGCCAATGGCAATGTCGTTTTATCTTATGTTTTGAAATGGCAGTATTGTTTAAGTCGAGGAAAGGAGGCTTCACAAAGAAAACACACAGCGATATTCTGGAATCAGGCAGTCACATATCACGACCGGCAATCATGCAGTATGGAGCATCAAAGACATAATAGACAGGTAAAATATCCCTCGCCTGAGACATTGTGATACAGTGAAATGTCAGTCAATCTCTTTTAGTTAAAGACAGCCAATAATCAGAGCAAAACATCTTGTGAAAACGTGCTACCACTGTGGCCGATGGCGGTGTTGGTCCTCATCGCAGTTTGGTGAATTAATTATGCTGCTGAGGCAGTCCTTTATAGGGGATATTTGCTCCGAAGCTCTTGTTCAAAGAAGGCTTCCTAAACGTCATTCGGCGGTTTAAGTTCACGCACGTACAAATGTGTATATAAGCCTTATGATAACCATGCAACCCGTTGGCTACAAGCACCTGTAGCATCGACATTGTCTTCTACAACCAAAATTGACCTGCAGGGCCCTCTGTAAGAAAATGGCAGATGCGTAACTATGCGTAACAGTTCAACACCCAGGGGCACCGAACAAAAAAGGATCAATCATGGCACAAAGGAATGTCAGCCCATGCTTCTGGTCACGAAATTACGACGCCTGCAATTACGACCATTACAGGCACAGTGCGAGCTTCTGCCCATAAATAAAACAGCATCGTCATTAACGAACGTTTGCAAACCTTCGTAAAGCAGTGTGCATGTGTTACAAGCAGCGGAAAGACATGGCCATTATTAATAAATGTCTAAATACTCTGCTCCATATACTCAAACGCTGAAAAGAAACATATAACGGACTATTATTGTCATGGTTTTAATGTAAAAGCGGCTTGTCTGAATAGGTTGCCATATTTTAATGATTTAAGGCCGTCGAAACATGAAATTTCAGGAAAAGAAATCGGCATAAACAGCGCATTATATAGTGTACAAAAGGCTCGTGGGTCCAGGACTCAGACGAGAGGCGGACAGACGGTAGACATTGAAAACTGACTTCATAATGGCATATAAAAAAACGAGGCCCAACAGAAACAGTGACATGCAAGCCACAAAAGACAAACTAAACACTACACAGTTCGCTAACGAAGGCACTCCTTCAGCCTGCGAGAAGAATGGCGATGTTCAGGATAGAAGAGAAGCTCAGGGGAAGATGGATACTTGAATCGATGAACAGATCGCAAAATATGATTTAGAACAGGGAATGTCGCAGGAGCCAACGTTTGTGTAAAACTGCCAAACCAGTCGACTGCCAAACCAGTCGCCGCCCTGACGAAGACAAGTCCACTAGTCGAAACGTTGGCTCCTGCGACATTCCCTGTTCTAAATCATATTTTGCGATATTTTCATCGTTGTTCAGGATAGCCTCTTCTCACGACACCATACGCCAGGACACGGCGCTCAGTGGTCCTGTAGTCGGCTGCTACTAAATCGCACCGCTGTGGTCAACACAAGTTGGGCAGCACGTTCAGTTGGGCGTTCCGCACCCGCAAGCAGACACGTCGTTGGTCTTCGGCTTAGTCTCGACGTGCAATACCCTCGTAGTCATAAGCCTTGCCTCCATGTCGTTGCAACGGACGCCGGCGCCGGGCCGCACGACGGGCTGCAGTCTTCGTTGACTTGAACGCAGGCGGGGCTCGTGGAGGCCGCATCTCTCAGGGCGCCGGCCGCTGTCTGCTACCACAGAATCGTCACTGCGGCCGGTCCAGTCCGCACAGAACGACTGCCCAGCGCACTGGCCCGAAGCCCAGGGGTAGATCGAAGGTGATGAAGATGATTATGATGATGATCCTGAATACATTACCACCAAGAGGCCAAGGGTTGTTTTGGGTATTACTTTTTGTTTTAAAATGGTTGATAGGAACATATATAAAAAGAGAGGATCTGTATAGGATTTTATAACTGGAATTGCGAACTTTCACTATTCAAACCAGACAGATATATCACGAAACCTGTACGGAAGAGAAACTTAATTAGGTTTTAAAACACAGACGAAAAGAGTAGTCTATGTTTGGATGTCTTCTTCTTGTTCTTTCTAAACTGGCGCATACCGAATGAAGGGGATTGGCCAAGACAAGATTTAGAAGATCGCTTTTGTGCAGGCGTATTCGCCAAGCATAAGGGTGCATCTGATAAAAATTAACATGGAATTCTTTCAGTTCCTGCTAGAAATTTCAAAAGTGCAAAGAAGACGTTCCTGTGGTTGCACCCAAAATAAGTCCCATCCATATGAAACAATTGTCGTTTCGGTAAACTCCGAGCCAATGTTATGAATAATTGTTTCGAGAACTCTATTTAGCTGAATTTTGATGCGGCGACAAGATAGAGAATGGAGGTGCATGGTTTCCTCCTCGTTACAGAAGGGGCGTAGTGGGGAAGCAACAATACCTGCCCTGTGCAAAGAGAACTTCAGGGTGGGAACTCGACGATTCCGGGCCGACCACTCCATCGACTTCCTCCTTCCCCGCTTGAGCTTTTTAGCATCTGTAGCTGATGAAACCGAAAACTAACTCGCCACAAGTGATTATTCAGGAAAGGAGCTGACGCCCCTCTCTGTCTCTTATGCTATAGGCACGCGGCTAAGAGCCAACGCAATCACTCCGAAGGGATTTCGCTCACGATATTGCGTACGCACGTGCCTTTCGACTAATCTTTTATGTAACTGATGGGCGAAGTCAGTTGCTCAGTAATCTAGTGCGTGCTGAGCATAATATCCTCTTTTTATCGTGGTGCCCCACAGGGGGAGATAGATTCATTGAGAGAGAAAGGACGAGAGTTCAGACTGAATCAATGTTCTGACCTGCTACTTGGCGTTGGGGAAATGGTCATGGGCGTATAACGAGTAGAATGGAGGCGGCGTTGTCCCACGGCACTTTGTGACATTTTGTGACACTCTGTGGCAGTGCTATTTAGAAGGCGTAATAAACTTCGCGCTGTCGCGCAGTCGTTTCTTTCCTTGTAAAGACCACCTGCGAGAAAAGAATGATGAATGAGCTTGCGGTCTCGTGATGTACCACTTTTGGCCAGTAGTGCGAAATTTTAAAAAATCCGGCGATACATGCGAAGCCATCAACGAGTAAAGTGTCAATGTCACACTGTGTGGCTTCAGCCAAGTGTTGTATAGAAATGCATCGACGTCTTTGCGCAATTTGAATGGTTGTGTGCATGACGAGGTCTTACCAAACGCGTCGACCACAATGTGACGCCAAAAGAGTATCTTGTAGCACAAAGTTATCTTGGCACTGGTGTTAGAGTACGGACGTCAGTTTCTCCAGATAGACCTTTTTTTATGATGATGGTGATGCTAACCCTGTCTGATATGGCGCATATACCCGCACGAGGAATGGGCCAAGAAAGTGGCTAACTTAACCGTTTTGCCTCGAACCACTCCTTCCACTTTTACCTTGCACATTCCTCGCAGGTTACGTATAAAAATAAACATTTCTTACGATACATTTCTTCTAAGTTTCCAGCTTGCATTCGCACGTTATTCAGATACGATTAAAGACGTTCGACGCTTTGGTATGTATTTGTTTCAATGCATATGGGGATAATATTTACCAATTAAAAGGTCAGCCTATATAGCGAGCCGTATTGAGAAGCACAGGTAAGCAAACAATGAATCACGACAAAGGTAGAAGAAAATATGAAAAACCAAGTTCGACACTTTTGAAAGCGGGCGCATGCAAGCTCTCAATAATAATGTGTCAATTTGTATAGCAACACCTTTTTATTACTATTGTAGCAAGCTAGCCACTAAACTTGTCATGTCTTTGTAAATATGCGTATACTGAACGAAATTCTGCAGCTGTACAGAAGAAGCACACACTACGTGAATCAATGCCTAGATTGTAGAATAAGAAAGCTGGCGAAACGGGAGCGACATTAGCGGAGATGTTGTCCCGTTGTTCCGCAAATAACCAAAACTTTGTGATATCGCCAGTTACCTGGTGCCTCACCGATACACCTAATCAATACCAATCACACTGGTAAAAGTTGTCGACATCTCACCGAGTGGAACCTTATCTAAAGACATTGCCGCACCTAAGGAGTTGCAGAAAATCCTGCTGAGCTGCCGCTGTTCTTGCATCCAAAAGGCTGCCAATTTCTCAAGGTGAATTTTAGTAGTGCTGCAATGACTAGAACTATTTTGTCTCGAAGGTCACTGTACAGTTGTACCTGAAAACGCACGCAAGGAGCGCTGTTATACTACACTAGCCGCCTACTCACAAAATGCATCCATGAGACATGCGAAACAAGCGCATTTGAGAAAGCCTGGCACGCAAGACGCATTCCACTCTTTCACGAACATTCAAAGGAAATTACAGTCGCTGACCAATTCGAAAAGGATTATCGACGCTTTGGAACCTGCACAGCTTCCTTGTTCACAATGCAGCATCGTCGGGGAAGTACTCAATATATACGGCGTAATGAGCGAGCATAAACTCGGGGCGTAGTTTCGTATGTAAGCCTGGCAGGCAAGACGTATTCTACGTTTTCACTAACATCCAAAGGAAATTACAATCACTGACCAATTCGAAGAGGATTATCAACGTTTTAGAACCTGCACAGCTTCAGTATTCACAATGCAGCGTTGTCGGGCAAATACTCAATATATATGGTGTAATGAGCGAGCATAAACTCGGGGCATAGTTTCGCATGTCCTGTCAAGAAGGTATACCTGGGGCCACATTCTGAGATGTGTCGCGAAAGGCGACAGTATCGCTTTTGGTGACGTAAGTGGCTCAATTGGTGTCTCCCGCGGTGGTGATTGGCTGGTTGAACAAACCGGAAACCCGCCCTCACTCTCCCAATTCGTTCAACCAGCCAATTGCAACCACAGGAGGCACCAACGGACACACTTGCGTTATCAAAGTGGTACTATCGCAAAAGTCGATACTATTTGGAGGGGCCGTATTCTGATATATGTATTCTGGGATTCTGTTCTGGTGTCGACTGTATCAGTGGAGATTAGGGCAGCAGTAGCGTTATCACGTTTACTTCTCGACACACAATCACAGCATTGTCCCAACCAGCCGTACTCATGCTATAGCTTAGCGGCTAGCTGGTGATCTGCGAAGCTCGAGTTCGTGGTATCGAACCCCCGACACGGCGGCAGCATTTCGATGGGGGCAACCACGACCAAATGCGGCAGCATTTCGATGGGGGCGAAATGCAAAAATACACGAGCAGGTGGTCAAAATTACTCCTGAACCCTCCACTACGCGGCGTGCCTCGTGATCATATCGTGGTATTGACGCGCAAAACCCTATCAATAATTATAATAATTATTGCAGCTTTCTCCCTAGCGATGAGGGGCACGCAAGCGCTGGACGCACGGCGATCGTTCGGAAAATGGTGACGCGAAAATAGTGGCGCGAAGACACGTCCGCTGCATCGTAAACGATGAACTTCACAGGTTCCAAACCATCAAAAAGCCCTTTTTTGTTTTTAAATGCGGAGCATTTCTTAGTCGCACGATGTCGCGCTTCGGCGTCGGCGGCGCCGGCGCCGTCCACACCCCCACTGCGCATGCTCGGCTCGTCTCGTGCCGGCCCAGGAAGACACCCGCAAAACTGTCGCTCCAGGCGGGCGTTCAGCAAGCCGAGCATGCGCAGTGGGGGTGCGGACCTCTCCCTCGAACGCGGGCGGTGTGTATATAAGCGGCGGAGCGCGCGTTCGGAATTCAGTCAAGGGCGTCTTTACTTGGCTTTTGCGCAGTGGGGGTGCGGACCTCTCCCCCGTACTCCTCTCCCTCGAACGCGGGCGGTGTGTATATAAGAGGCGGAACGCGCGTTCGGAATTCAGTCAAGGGCGTCTTTACTTGGCTTTCGCTTGACTTGACGCTTTGCTCAAGAATAATAAAGACGAACTAACAATCAAGCATTCCCAAACCACACCCAATACGCAACATTCACGCGATATCCCCACCACTCTGCGACGCATTTACTCGAGTTCCCCCCGTGGGAGATGCGGGCGTAATTTGTTTTTACTTGGGCAGTGACCGTGATTTCCATCGAATGCAACATTACATATGACCAGACGAGGTTTCGTAAAATTCTTGTCTACGTGGATTTCATCAACATCATGTGAAGGTAACGGCCATTCGACGGTTTTGAAGCTGAGCAGCTTACAAAACCTCGCGAGTTGTGAAGCATATATAGCCTTCTCGCATTGGTACATCTTCTAAGCGTTGCTCAATTTTCCGCAACGCAACATCACAGCCACGCATAAATTACTATGCCGATAATATAAGAACTACTTTTTAAAATTGTAGCTTACAGCATTCGTTAATAAAGTCGCCTGTTTTAGCGGGCAAGCACTATCGGACACTTAGCTATGGAAAGTATTCTGCAGTATAGTTAAAGAACTTACGCGAAACAAAAGCTGCCATACGTGACGAGGAATGGAGTTCGAAAAAACCTTAAATCAGTGCCGTTTTATGCGAGGATTAAATACTTTAGCCACATGCTATTCTGTCTTCAAGTCCTGTAGCTTCAACAACAAGCTGCAAAACAAGCAGCTTCCGTTAGTTCCACAGATGTGTTCTCTAAGTACACAAAAAAAAAACTCACCTGCGATCCTCTTAAGAATGGTAACTTGCTGGACGAGTTGGTATCGCATCATCATTAAAGGCAGCGCAAACAGCACGGACACAGAAGAGGAACACACGTTCCTCGGCGCAGTCCTCTTAAAACTATCGCAATCCTATCACATGATCTTCCTAAAAGTGTCACGAACGTCCCATTTTGTACATCCGTCACAAACACGCTGTCTTAGCAGCTCCACGCTTCAGCCACATCGAAGTGCATTGAAGGTTTGAATGTGACAGGAGCATGATTGATTGATTTGCAGGGTTTAACGTCCCCAAACCAGCTCTGATTATGAGAGACGCCGTAGTGGGGGTCTCCGGAAATGTTGACCACCTGAGGTTTTTTAACGTGCACTGACATCGCACAGAACACGGGCCTCAACATTTCGCCTCCATCGAAATACAGCCGCCGCGGCCGGGATTCGATCCCGCGACCGTCGGATCAGCAGCCGAGTACCATAGCCACTAGACCACCGTGGCGGGGCGTGACAGGAACATCAGTTGTGGAACAAAGGAGACATCATTTACGTTGAGTATGGTTCACACTCAAATATGCGTGATGCAGAGGGACTCAATCGCGTGCAGAGCGCGAGCGTGACCGATGCTTTACATTTAAAATAAAAGGGCGATAAGGAATATTACATGGGTGCCCGTTTGTGTGGAACAGAGATCAATGGCGAATGGGCTCATAGAAAAGAAACCCCAAAAGTCGAAGTTTCTGTTCTCACAGTCACATGCTTCCGTAAACATAACTTGCAAGTATACGGTGTGCGGACGTTGTTATTAGAGAACGTACTGAAAACATTTGAACATTGCTATACTAGTTGAATTGTAACGGCATTGTCGTACGTGGTAAAAAAGAAAAAAAGGAACATGTAACTTAGAGGGCACATTACACCTAAGTAACAGACAAAAGTTACCAGTAGCAGTCGTGGATTTCTACCTTCTAAATAAAAAGCTTAAGTTCAGAAGGAAATTGAATTCAAGTTTATTTTTCTAGAATGTTACAGGGATGGAGAGCAGCGGCGAAAATCTGCACAGCTTGACAACGGCTCTATTCCTTATTACAGCTTCGGATCAATTCCAATGAACATAGCTGCATAAAACAGTGTCTCTTTATAATGTACTAAGATTCCAATTACACAACTCGTATAACAAACAATTGTCAACAAAACATGCCACGTAATTATTGTCACCTAATACACGACATACGAAGGACAAGACGTCAAAAGAAGCAAAATTATACAAGCTCAACATCATGAAGTACCAGAATATTCTTCACTGTGGTATTAAAGCTAAATTTATCAGAATGCACGAGGCCGTGCCAGGGAGTTAGCAACGTAGGTACATCTTCTATGTGTTTTTTTATGATTTTGTCCTGAATGCTGTTGTTATTTTTCCTTGGTGGTGTACGTTGCAATTTCTTCCCTCTGGTGTATTCTGAAAATAATGACGGTTATTTTTGCAATGACTGCTCGATATTTCTACTATATCAGACCCGAGATGTCATGGCAACTATGGGATAACTATCTGTTCCAGTCGCCCCGTTGTTCGAGGATGGGCAGTGGTTTCATCGCAAGAGCACAATGGACAAGGTGCAACGGTTTCTGTTCTGCCTGTCCCTAGCGCTCTCGCCCTGAAACCAGCACGTATCAGCGACCTTGAGGAACATTCCACACAAATTACCAAACAATCCAATCTCCTTTGCAATGCGTTACAGCACAAGACTACGTTGACAAATACGAAACGTGAGATGTGAACTTCGACATGCGAAACAATTTCAATCATATGCACTCAGAGAACTTGGCGTTCACTTTGTGTACTTGAAAATATTTGGGTATCAAAAAGCTATCGAATCACATAAAAAGTCTACAAGCAGCTGCGACATAGCTGCAAGCATTTTTGAAAGGAAGTTGTATTGCGTGTAGAGCTGCACACTGGTAAATTGACGGTTTGAAGTGTCGTCGTGACGCAATTATCAAAATGCTGTTGTCAGTCAAGAAAATTATCAGAGCGTCACAATAAAACTACCAGCCTGGGTTGTGGATACCGAGTAGCAGAACAGCAGGCTAGCAGTACTCACATAAATGTGCAAAAATTAAGCACGAAAACTTGTTCACCTGATGTAATCAGTTCATACGTTTGTAAATATTACGTCATCTGTAAATATTACGTCATCTGTTAAAGCGCTGTCGTACTGCGACGGCGCAGCCGTGTTTATTTACACTTTGGAAACGAATGCACTCGCTGAACCCGGCAAATGCAAGAGGTATAGCTACTCGCAAGTCAGTTCAGGTTCGTCCAGTTTCGAATCCGCTAGCACGTCTAAACGTCATCTGCGTGTCTGTAATTAGGACATTGCACGTCTGTAATAGGACATCTTGAACCCCGCAGGTTCCTTAACGTGTACCTGATCTACGGGCACAGACCTCTAGCACTTCGCGTCCACAAGATGCGACCGCCGCGGCCGGGATTAATACCGCCTCTTTAGGTCCAAGTGCCAAGTACCAAAACACTACAAGCCACCGCGGCGAATCGCCCGCGCAAGTGCTGCTTTCTCGCTTTCTGTTTTGATGATGATGATAGTGGTGGTGGTGATGATGATGATAGTGGTTCGGTTAAGGAAAGGACACTAATTTCCGCAGCCTTCCCCTACCCCCAAGGACACTTAGCCGTGATCCCGACATTGCCTACAGAAATTAAAGTCCCTAGATATTTTTTCCGTTTTATTGGAAAGCAAAAAAGCTGAGGGCTTTAACAGAAATTAGCGTCCTTTCCTCAACCGAACCACAATCATCATCATCCTCTGTATCCCTTGCTTTTTCTAAAGACCCTAGATTTTTCGCTTTAGCTTTTGCCAACGTTTCTACAGAGATACAGAGAACTTTCTTTCTTTCTTTCTTTCTTTCTTTCTTTCTTTCTTTCTTTCTTTCTTTCTTCTTTCTTTCTTTCTTTCTTTCTCTTCCTCTGTGCCATTCGTTCGGTCAGGTACGCCGACGAAAATCAGGCGCAATCAACAAATGAGTACTTAAGAGCTGCTCTCTAAAACATCTACTACAAGTAAGGAAACGTGGCCGATCAAACCTCACTTACTTGAAGTGACATTTTATCAACGCGATACGCCGCGCCTTTAAACATAATTCGGTCCACCAATTATTTCATTGAGCAAGCCCGCTCGTGTGTGTGGCACATAACGTTCTTCGAAAAAAAAATATGGCTGAAATTTCGCTAAGGTTAGCTTTTGCGCTTTATTCAACGAATTGGTGTCTTCTTTTAATGTCACCGATTAGATCGCAGCAAAAAGAGTGCACGCGATCGCGTGTCGTAGCGAAGGTTTAAAGCAGGCCTAAATATGACTACCTAGTTAGCACGATGTGCATTGAATGTGATATTGGCTCAATTAAGCGTACATTTCGAAAGGCGAACATTTGTATAAGACTAATCTCGAGACTAGTCATTCCACCACTGCTTGGCAACTAATAGCCAGAGAGGAAAGCACTACGCTTCCTGTTCTTCTACGCGGGAATCTTGTCCGATACGTAGCAATCAGTATCTGCAAGTAAAAGTAATCTGAACATGAGAGGCGATCCCACCCAGGATCATTTAGTGACTCGGAGGTAGTAATCTACATTTCTTACGCGACAGTAACCTACTGAACCCAGTTAGAATTAACTAATATCAACAGAGTTAGGCAGTATTTCTGTGAGTTGTTCAGATCAACAGGAAGAACGCCATTAGACATAATAGTCCCAGCTATAAGAAACAGAAGTGCCAATAACATCGCAGTCACAAACTCCAAATTCAATACATTACTATACATAACGCTCTGTGTTGCTCAATTTTGAAGAAAACAGAAAAGCACAATCCTCACTTGCGCCCCCACAGTGTTACAGCACCAAACCGCACATCCGATCAAGAGCGACTGATTAACCACCCGGATCGAGAAAGCCGTCAAGGAATGCAGTTAAGGTTTACCCAAACGCTTTGATTTTCTGAGGCGGTTAAATGCGTAGTGGCTTTCGCGTCGAACCGGTAGTAGTGTCACTATCACGCCACAATACTACGTCATAGCAAGATGTAACTGTGTGACTGTATATCAGATGGTCCGCCGCTGGTGGCGTCAAAGTAGTTTTATGCACGTCTTATACCCCTGACACAGGGGCATGCTAAAGTACTTTAGGTAAGGGGACATCCGCCGGAAAGGAGTTCATGCCCAGTGACACACGACAAAGGAGTATCTCCTTCCTGGCAAAGTTCCTTTGGAGAAAGGTAGATTGGCGATCTACTTTTCGAGCGTAAAGGCGTACTCTCGCCAGCAGCGTACACGACCCGTAAACGGGAGAGAACTTTTCACAAAATTACAACACCCCGCAACTATTTTCTCACCTTGCGTATAAGCTTTAGCTTTTAGCCATGTAATGAGATTTGTCGGACCGCAAAGATTTATTTTTACCGCACTCTCGAACGCTCACATCGCCGCCATGCGGGATTCCGGCAGTCATTACCGTTTTCGTTGCGACGTGAAACGAACCATCAACTTTATTAGCCATCAGCAATAAAAACGATATTTTTACGATCCACAATCGCTAAAGGTAATTAAATGCGGAACTTTTTTAAAAATGTTCACTATCCGCCATCTTTTGCGGCGTTCGTCTTAGGAACCACCTAAAGAAGTTCACGCGCTGCCGTGTGTCATCGGCGCAACTATACTTTCTGCAGAGGGTCCTTTAGAGTAGAAAAAGGGGTTCACTACAAAGGACTTTACTTTCACCCGTCTGTCAGGGGTATTACACAGACGTGCATGAAATTTCATTTTTTATTCGCTCCTACAGTCACCAAGACTAAAGGCAAAAAAAAAGGCCACGATGACCCTTACCAGACAGCACAACCGATATGAAGCTTGCAAGAAAAAATTTGACGGGCTAGTCTAGTCCATGAATAAAGTAACTATCTCTATAATAGCCAACAGAGCATTATGCTGTTCTCGGTGTGTTAACTTCTATTGTGCTCTCTTACAACACTGACAATTATGATGTCAATGTGGCTCATAACCACATAGGCTCGATCCAGTACTTCAAAATTAGTAAATGTAAACGTTCTTTTACTCACCTCTAAGGCTGTTAATTCCTCCTGCAAAGCAACTTCGTCACCGTCGACAGAACTACATCGTTCCTGTGCGGGCAGTGCTACTTCATACAGATCTTCAAACATAAAGTAAAACCTCTCATGATCTGAATATTCTCCTGTTGGACTTATTGCCCCAATTCGTTTCGTGAAGAACTGCCTTTCATAGTTGCAGTCGCCTTCCTTACTGCTACCGAACTTTCCTAAAAATGCTCTTTTCAAATACGAATGGGGCTTCATCGAATCATGGTTCGCATTGCACAAGTTCGCTCGTGACCAAATGCGTTTAGAAATTGCAAATTTTGAAAAGTGCCAGTAAATGTTACTAACCAGATTGGACAGACGGGCACGAAAAACACACAGGCATACAGGCGGACGGGCATGCATACAGACAGAAACACATTAAGATGAACGGACAGTCACTAAGAAAGACAGGCTGATCCACAGACACTCAGTCAGACAGACGTGCAACCAGACCGACAGCCATGCAGACTGACAGAGAGACAAATAGTCCTACACAGAAAGACGTACGGACGGACAAGACAGGTAGCTAGGCAAAGATGAACAGACGGACGGACAGCTGGATGGGCTACCGGACAGACGGATGGACAGACCGACATGCGAATGGGTGGACAGAGTCAGACAGACCCACAGATATATGAAGAAATGGAAAGACAAGTACAGAGATATACAAACGGACGGACGGTCAGAGAGTCATACAGACATGTGGATACAGAGAGACGGAAAGACAAGCAGACCCACAGACATGCAGGCGGACGGATGGCCTAAGTCAGATAGTTAAATATAAAATGGTGAGCTGGCAAGCGCACAGGCAAGTATACAAACATATTGACACAGATAGAACGACAGCCCATATGATATACAGACTGGTGGACGGACAGGCAGACAGACAGAATGAGAATATATGTGATATACAGACACGGACGGACAGATAGAACGACAGACCATCTGGTATAGACACGGATAGACAGACACACAGATGGAAAGAACGAAAGACCATCTGATATACACACAGACCGAGAGGTGGACAGAACAGCAGACCATCTGATATACACGCAGACAGGTGGAGAGAACTACAGACCATCTGGTATAGACACAGAGAGACATATTATTTGATATACAGAAGGACAGAAAGACACAGGTGGACAGATGACAAAATGACAGGCCATCTCACAGATGCAGATATCCAGGCACACAAAACGACAGATCACCTGATATATATACAGAGTAAGTGATCATCTAATCAGACACAGTGATAGATCATCTGGTCAGACAGACTATCTATCTATATGATGATTTCATCAGATAGATAGATAGATAGATAGATAGATAGATAGATAGATAGATAGATAGATAGATAGATAGATAGATAGATAGATAGATAGATAGATAGATAGATAGCATAATTCTGCAGCCCTGTGGCCAAGTAACAAACATTTAATGCTGGTGGCGGGTACAATGGTGCATATCCTGTGTTGCGCCACGTACTTGCATTTCTTCTGCTTTGCTCTTCTTGCTTTTTTTTTTCCTTTGGTATCGCAGTACGTGAATCGGGACTGTAAACTGGATATCGCAGTCTAGACTAAGCAAGCGATCACGAACTGTGCAGTGCAGCGCCATGGCCATCTAGATACGACAGACGGAATGACACACCTTCATTTTTAAATCTATTATCGTGACCTCTTGCCGTTGCGCTAATGATAACACAATTGCAATGCACGAGAGAGGGGAAATGACAAAAAGGCAGGGAGCTTAGCCACAAATAAATCTTCCGGCTTACTACCCTACAGTAGGGGAAGGGACAAGGGAAATAAAGACAGACGGAACATCGAAGATCTAAAACAGAAGGGTGAAAAACAAAAGAAAGGGGGCAGAAAAAAGAAGGACGAGCATTACAGTCTTTTCAACATGCCACTGCCACGTAAAATGTCAACGAAGCTGTCCCTGTCTTCAGTGCGCTGAAAGTTTAGGTGGGCATAGCAGCATCGGTTGTTCTCGGGCCGTATACCGTACCACGGAATACGGAATACTATTCCGTGCTAGTGCTGCACCCGTATTGGTCCATTCTTCCTGGACAGACAGATTAACCAATCACTTGCCTTCCTCCTGACCAAAGGCAGAAGTCAAGCGGGGCAGGGGGCGGCGGAAAGCAAGCTGGGCAGTTGAGATGAAGAAGTTTGCCTGGATAAAGTGGTCGCAGTTGGCACAGGACTGGGATAATTTTAAATCTATTGGAGAAGCATTTGCCCTCCATTGGGCGTAGACAAGATTATGATGATTATGGTGATAATAATGATGACGATGATGATTTGTTTGTGCTTTCAATGCTGATGTTAAGAACGCGAAGGTTTAATAGCGATTTACAGCAATAGTAAGGAGGGCTGTTCCGTATTTGAGAGAATTACTCAAAGAGTATTCGAACTAGAAGAGAAGCTCAGGGGAAGATGGATGCTTGAATCGATGAACAAATCGCAAAATACGATTTAGAACAGGGAATGTCGCAGGAGCCAACGTTTCGACAAGCGGGCTTGTCTTCGTCAGGGTGGCTGGAGAAGGCAGTTGCCGCCCTGACGAAGACAAGTCCGCTTGTCGAAACGTTGGCTCCTGCGACATTCCCTGTTCTAAATCGTATTTTGCGATCTGTTCATCGATTCAAAAAGTCTTCGGCATTCTATTCGGCTCGCTTCTGACACCACTCGATTCATATTCCACTCGATCTCAAGTACCGCTTTTCGAAGCAGCCTCGAATCTTCACGCATTTAGCACCAGTATAAATGCCTGCTCCATTGCCTGGAACATCATCTTGCGCCTCACGATTAGTAGCGCGAAGCAGTAACGGCAAATCTAATCTACGCAGCAGGTGGCGTTGCTTTTATACCCATCAAAGGCCATATTACGAAAAATTATAGCTTTTAAAATCGATTTGTATAGTCCCACACTCCACACAAATGGAGGCACTCGGAAAATAACTCACCTCCGTTGCTTGAAGGACTAAGAGGGTGTCGCTTGGTTGTCCGGACACAAAAGAAAGGCACGACTTCAATATGGCAACCCTCAAATTTCAATCTCCGGCGAATAAGGTATTTCACGACTACAGGCCACCACAACTGCTAATTTTCAGGTTTCAAAAAAAAAGAAAAACTCAAAGCGCGGTTGCAGGGTTCATGAGGCAAATCTGAGGTTAAGCCTATCCCTTACCAACGGGTGGCTCCCAAGAGCGCCTTCCTGAAATATGGACTTCTTCGGACCGCATCACCCAGTGGTATGTGCGACGGCCGCTGAATACTGCAGCTTCTATTCAATATTGCGGAGACGATCAATGTGTACAGAACTTCAAATACTGCTGTCAGTCGGCGTAAAGATGCTGCCTTCCTGGCTTTGCCAAATGCATCGAATTTTTATGGGGTGATAAATATGCTTTATGATGAGAAGCGCCTTTGTCGCGTACAAACGAATACGGCAAATAATGCGCGTCGGGGAGAGTTACGCGGAGTAAAGTGACAGCATTTCCCTCGGCTCGCACAGAGGTGTTTGTGCCAACACGTACGCAGTGTATATCGCGTACAACAGCTGGACGTTTTCTAGAAGCTTCAAAGTATCCACTAAAACCCAGCCTAACTGGCTTGTTACGTTCCTTTTATTCCCATCAACAGCTATTGTAAAGCTGCCGGCTGCTAAATATACAATTTGATGTTCTCTGCATTCAGGGTGGGTGATCGTGGATGCAACACAAGATTATTGAAGACCGCTGTAAAGCTTTTCTAAACAACAATTGTTTCCCACCTTCTGCTCATTTGCTCTAAAAACAAAATGTAGAATGTACGTATTGGTGGCATGTTCGCGTATTAACGTTTCGGAAGAGCATGATATATACAGCTCACTTTTTATGCCTGCAGCTTTCCGTAATGTGAAAGGAACGAAAGTGGAGCTCAACTCTGGTACCGACGACATTACTGCAATTTGCTAAATGACGAACTCAGCCGCCATGCACCATTGGCAATTCTGTTACGCGCCGCGTCTTACTCCGCCGTTTTCTATTTTTCATTTATTTTTAACGTCAATATCAGGACAATTTCCACTGCGCTCACTGCTAAAGTGAAAGGAGTGCTAATCGTCAACTCACCCTTCGAGGACTTCCACTTAGTCGTAGGGAATCTTCGTCGTCTCTTGATGTAGGTGCGACGATTTACCAGACGATGTTAGCCCTCGTGATGGCGCGTGGACATCTGTGGGACCGCGAGGTGTTAGTATATGCCGATCTCGGCATGCAAAAAAAATTAAAAAACGTTCAACTGGTCATTTAATCTAGTTAGTAGTGTCCTTTCCTCACCAGTTATACATTTATAGCTGAGGAATAGTGGTCGGCCAAGCATAATACTACACACGGTGAGTCTTTCGTCGAAATCTTAGCCGTCCCCAAGCACAAGCATTTGATGTAATATTTACATCAACTTGAACTCTATGTCGTGTACGCTGTAGCGGCTGTATTGTAAAGGATAAGACCGCTCTACGCCTACACTGGCTGCACGCAGGATTGATGAACAAGCCCGAGGCAGGAATCGATGAACAGATCGCTAAAAACGATGACGAACAAGGAACGTCGCTGGAGCCAACATTTCGACAAGTGGACTTGTCTTCGCCAGGACGGCAACGAAGAGAAGTCCACTTGTCGAAACGTTGGCTCCAGCGGCGTTCCCTGTTCTCCCTCCATTTTAGCGATTCGTTCATCGATTCAAGCCTCCACCTTCCCCTAAGCTTATCTTCAAGCCCGAGGCAAGGAAGACACATGGCAGACAACACCGCACCGCACGCTGCTTTTCTTTAGCTTCTTTTAGAGCGTTTAGCGACTACTGCCCTGACCACATGGGATGGTTCTGAGTGAGTGACGTAAATTTTCCCGCAGCTGCACTCTAAGCAATTCACGCCAGTTCGGTACCAGTTACTATCAGCAAAGAGCCAGCCTGCGCTGGCTTATACATTACTGGTTACGTTTAGTCCAACACAGCCTCTAGTGCATCAAAAGAACAAGAACAACATGTACAGGTACCGCCATGTAAAACCATTGAAACAGACAGCGAAGTGCCGTACCTCCGTAGTCGAATCAATGCATCTATGCATTGATTTGTCTATGCGTTGAAAAAAAAAAAGAAGGAGTGACTTCAATTTAAGGTCGGGCGGTCCCATGCCGCCCATTTCCCACAAGGGTTGGTGATCGACCTCCCAAAGGTACAGTACCTTCCATCTGCCGAGCACTATAGGCGGAAGCGCGCTTGTCCCTATTTTATTTATTTATTTAGTTAGTTAGTTAGTTAGTTAGTTAGTTAGTTAGTTAGTTAGTTAGTTAGTTAGTTAGTTAGTTAGTTAGTTAGTTGTAAATACTGCCAATCCCAAAGGGATCATAGCAGGAAGGCATATGCAATATTAGAATACAAAACAGCACAAATTTTGATACACTGGCAATAAAAGTAGCTTCAAATAAAGTGCAAAACAATAGCGATTACTAGCAATGTTGAATCTAAAATTAAAATGGGTTCGCACAGTGCAGAAAATCGTGGTGAGAGGAAAATAAGCATTCCACACAGTGGTGTCCTAACGCGAAGCGAGAAAAACATACTGTGCACTTCCAGACACTTCAAGGGTTAAAAAAAGGCATTTTTACACACTGGAGCTGCACTGCGAGGCGACAAATACATGCTAAAGCACTTAAGTAAAGGTAAAAAAATTAAGAACAACAGAAAAATCCATTAAGAAAAAAGAGGCAGACAGGTGTAGTTTGATAGGCCAGTTCGAGGGGGAAGCAAAAAGAAGATGAACGGAAATATTCAACAGAATTCAAGATTCGCTTTCAAGCGCAGTTAAGAACTGTGTTAATGTTGTACTTTCTATGATATGTAGGGGAAGGTCATTCCATTCTCTTATGGTCGCCACTGCCGCCGGTAGGTACCCGGCGGCAGTGGCGTATGCCTCCCTGCCTATACGCAGCAAGGCGGACGCTCAGCTACTTAACCAAGGCTGTGGTGGTTAAGGTGCCCCCAGGGTACCTACTGCGTCCTCATGGGGCCACTTTTCGAGATGAGTGCACGTAAACCGAGGGCCAGATGTGTACTCCTATACTTATTTTTAAGCCGGTGGGTGTCCGTCCGGTACCTACCGGTACCTACCGCATCGGAGGCGTACGCTCAACCATTTCGCCACCGTTGCGGTCGCATCAATGCATCTATTCATATAATTTCAACTTGTCTACGGCCATCGAGTTAGTTATCTTAATAGGAGAAGGCGCGAACGAGAACTTGGCGTCGTATTTTTCTTTCTCTTCATCTATAGTTGCGCATATCGACGTACTGACGCCGGAACAGTTCATTGTCGTCAGAGGCCCTGTTGCAAGACGCTCTATGGCAACTCCACTGCACAGCTACGTAACAATAAAAACCATGCACTTACCGCGAATGCTTTAACGTCGAAGAACGCCCGATGTCGGGGACTCCCTACAGGACAGTTGCGAGCTAAGCCTAAGGGAGGACCACCGCTATCGACTTCGCAGGCCTGGTTCCTACGCGGCATGGCACCGATCAGCAACTCCCTCGGTATGCGGATCTGGCCGTGCGCCGTCACGAGCGTGCCCGCACCCCTATTGAAAATCATGGCGATGAATAACGGCCAGAGCAGTTGAGTTACTTCTCTGACGGTATACACATAAAGCGCTCCTCCTGCATTCTTCCGTGGTAAAGCCCACAAAAGCTAGCTCGTCTCTACGACGTGTTAAGTTACTGCTGGCGCCGAGGAGCCGGCCACGTCATAACGGAGGCTATAGGAAAACGCTGCGTACTGTGGCTGCGGACTGAATTGACAGCAGCCATTTCTCAGAGCTAGTACAATGGCAGCAGAGCCCGTACAAAGACCGCATAGTAACGGTTAAGCCACCTGGCTACTTCGTTTGATACTAGCTAGAGTTATTGACGGGCTGGTCACCTATTCAATCGTCAATCACACCGCATGCAGAGAGCGGCGGCAGTAAGAAATATCCTTGACAATAAAAAAAAAAAAGACGATAGGGATTGTCTTTGTCTCTGCTGTGAATCTACTTCGAATACGGAATTCTGCAATTAGCAGCTGCGTTCAAGTTTTGCTTAGAACACACCGAAATAAAATATCTAAAGACGCCTTGGTTTTCCCTTAATAGAGTAATTAAAGGCCAAAGTGAACGCCTTTTGTATTCGAAACCGGGACCTAGTAGTTCGAACTCAAAACTTCTGGCGGTCGAACACCACTTGAATCTAATTTGGGATAGGCTGTAAAGGATGACCATTCAATCAAGTATGTTTAATATCCGCATATCCAATGCGGCTATGAGCCAGGCAGGATTTTCTTATCGTAAATCGTGACGCAACTGGCAAGGACGTGAGGTCATTGACGTCATATCCCATAGTCACGTTGATTGCGCATTACTACCATGCCATTTTTAGTGCGTACCATGTGAACGAGGCGCGAGCTTTCGACATTTTGTACCATTTTTCTTTGTACCATGCTTTTCTGCCTTTTTTTTCATGGTCACCTTCGCATGAGACAAGGATTTAGCTTTAATGAATGTACATCTAAACATAAATAATAATAATCATCATCAGCCTGTCTACGCCCACTGCAGGGCAAAGGCCGCTCCCATGGATCTCCAATTATCCCTGTCCTGTGCTAAGTGGGCCCAATTTATCCCCGCAAACTTCCTGATCTCATCTGCCCACCTAATTTTCTGCCGCCCCCTGCCACACTTTATTCTCTAGGAATCAACTCTGTTACCTTGACCAACGGTTGTCTTGTCTTTGCATTACATGGCCCGCCCACGCCCATTTCTTCTTAATTTCTGTTAATACGTGTCTAACACGCGTTTGTTCCCTAACCCACTACGCTCTCTTGTCGTCCCTTAATGTTACACCTAAACGTAAGTAATAAATCACATTTATCAAAATGCTGCCTGGACATCATTTCTGTACCCCCCGCCGGTGCCTGCTCCACAGGAGGAATCGTAGCCGAAGTGCACGAGCTATGGGGACGAAACAACGCTTACAGATGTCGCTTCAAGCCTCCCACGGCGTCAGTAATCACATTCACTTCTGAAATAACACAAACTAGAAATCTAAACTTGCGGACTTCTGCGCTGAAAGCAACAAACACATCTCAGTAAGAAGCAGCTTTTGGCTTAGACGTCTGGCGGTCGAAAATGGCACCTCATCTGCGCTAGTGAGAAGTTAAAACTGAATTTAATTGAGGTTTATTTGATCCGGTGGTTTACGGGAACGGGAAGTAAATGTGAGGGCTATATGACCTTACAAAAGCACTCCCACCTGTGCGGAGTAGCAGGCCAGAAGAATACATGCTCAGATCGACCTCTCTGCCTTCCAATAAGTTCTCTCTCTCTCTCTCTCTCTCTCTCTCTCGCCGCGCGCTCTTAATAGCAGTTTGGCCAAGAAACATAATTATCATTGCAATATTGTAACATAAGACAACAGTATTTTTTACTCTACCCAATTGCGAAATAATAATAATTTCTGGGGTTTTACGTCCCAACACCACGATAACATAATTACACGACGTCATACATTAACAGTGATTTTTACGCAACGCGAAATAAAACATCAATTATATCACGCAGTACATATAACGTATGTGGAGTGCAAGTCCACAAACGCGAAACACTTCATCCTGCTAACTCAACGTCATGGAATGTCAGGATAGCATTGATCGACGTGTCAGAATGCACGCATAATCTGTCAGCCCGTGGGAGCTATTTAGCAAAGTAGCTATGCTATGCATTCTACTTGCTGCTTATCATAATTTGTCCTTAACGCTGATTTTTTGTTTCTGTGTTGCCAACGTAAACTGCAGTTTGAACATTCTCGTCTACTATGGAAACACCACGGCTTGTCCTGTGCGACCCATTTGTCAGCGACAGTGCCGTTCACTTGAGACGCAGGTATACGCAGCAGCGCAGGCGCCGCCGCGTACACTGAATGGCGCGTCACTCGTTAAGTGCCAGGAAAGTTGAGCAAGCTTGCCGTAGATTCGAGCGAAATTCTGGGAATAAGTATTAATAAGCATTAATAATAAGTAGAATATAGCATTAATAATAAGTAAAGCTTCAGTTTCGCATCATAGCTATAATAAAGAAGGGATGTCACCTTTACAAAGTTGTAACTTGACACAGTTACTGACGTCCTAACTTGAAGGGATGTGTTATTTATGAGCAGAAACCCTGTGATGGAAATATGCCTCTTCTGAATGATCTGGATATTTGCTGGATGGTTGTCGTGTATGTACATGTCGATCCTATTTCGGTATCAGGATATGTTTCCTAACATATGCACGATTTAAGATACCAGCGTCCCGGGGATGGCTCCATCTGGAGTACGATGTACTCGGAGTCGTTTACCTTTTGTTCTAAATAAACACATATTCCTTCAATGCTTGCATTGCATTAGTGCAACAGCTCTCGCACAGTAGGGCGTCACTGCCCTAAACACTCCGAAACCTCGGTCTAAATCACTCAAAACTTCTAAGGGGTCCTTTGCCTATCGTTTAAATGGTGCGAGGAGAGAGAAAGCCCAGGCCTTTGACGGGTGAACACGGGACACAGTGGTCAAACCCGAAACCTCCAGCAATGGAACGTCACGTGTGCGACTGACACCCACACATCAGTGCGGGTATGAGTCAGTCACACGATTTTATTGCCGTTAAGCATGACGTATAACTGTCAGTTATGTTTGCTTTTACATTCATGCACTTCCACACCAAATTTGTTACATAAGAAGTGAACAAGACGCGAGTTTTCGATTTTGGCAAGCGTAGCTGTACATATCCTCTCAGGTGGTCAGAAAATTTCGTGGCGTAAACACAAGACGCGAAGTTACCAAATGAGGGCGAACGCTAGACCTTTCTTTTCTTCTTCTTTTTTTTTTTGCGATCAGGCATACAGCATATAGAGCTCAGTCATCATCATCAGCCTGTCTACGCCCACTGCAGGGCAAAGGCCTCTCCCATGGGTCTCCAAATATCCCTTTCCTGTGCTAATTGGGCCCAGTTTATCCCCGCAAGCTTCCTGTTCTCATCTGCCCACCTAACTTTCTGCCGCCCCCTGCCACGCTTGCCTTCTGTAGGAATGCACTCTGTTACCCTTAAAGGGCAACTCCGGCAATTTTTCAGTGTCTACTGATCTTAATGAAATTTTCAGTATGTATTCTCCTCGGAACTGTACTAATATATGCTAAACCAGACTGTTGCAAGTCATTTAGTTTTCCTGGAAACGAATTTTAAATTTTTTTAGCGGATTCCCCTGCGGGCCACCCTGTGTTTTTGACGTCATCACCTTCAATGCTGCCTACCCGAGCCTGCGGGACATCAAAAGCAAAACGACGGTACTTCAGCGTTCAAATCGTCGCTGTCAAGTTCAGAAAAGCTGGCATAACTCAATACATCGTCGGATGACCTCGTCACTGTCATTTTTCACCATAATTCTGAACGCGGGAAGGTTGTGACGTCATCGCATAGACTGCAAGAAGCATCTACCCGTTTCGGTTTCGATTTGAACACGCCTTTCGGTCGGTTATTTAAAATTATTGGTGCGTTTCTGAGCAAACTGAACCACCCTGGCTGCTACAGGACTATTAGTACCATTGGAAAACATTGATATCAGAACATGGTGAAAAAACCACCGGAGTTGCCCTTTAATGAGCAACGGTTGTCCTGTCTTCGCATTACATGGCCCGCCCATGCCCATTTCTTCTTCTTAATTTCTATTAATATGTCCTCAACACGCGTTTGTTCCCTAACCCACTCCGCTCTCTTCTTGTCCCTTAAGGTTACACCTACCATTTTCCGTTCCATAGCTCACTGCGTCGTCCTCAATTTAAGATGAACCCTCTTAGTTAGCCTCCAAGTTTCTGCCCCGTAGGTGAGTACCGGTAAGATGCAGCTGTTATACACTTTCCTCTTCAGAGACAATGGTAAGCTACCATTCATTATCTGAGAATGCTTGCCGAATGCACTCCAACCCATTCTAATCCTCCTAATAACCTCAGCCTCATGATTCGAATCAGGGCCCACTACCTGGCCTAAGCAGACATATCCACTTGCTACTTCCAATGTCTCGCCAGCTATATGAAATCGCTGTGCTCGCTTAAGGCTATTGAACATTACTTTAGTTTTCTGCATATCAATTTTTAGACCCACTGTTCTACTTTGCCTCGTTTAGGTCAGTAATCATGCTTTGTAATTCATCTCCCGAGTTACTTAGCACCTCTTGTAAACATGCTGTGAATAACATTGAAGAGATTGTGTCCCCTTGTCTTACGCCCTTCCTTATAGGTATTTTTCTTGTCTCCTTATGGAGGACTATGGTGGCTGTGGAGCCGTTGTATATGTCTTCCAGTAGTCTTACGTAGCGCTCGTCTACGCCCTGATTCCACAATGCCTGCATGACTGCTGAGGTATCGACCGAGTCAAATGCTTTCTCGTAATCTATAAAGGCTACATATACGGATTATACTCCTCGCATTTCTCCGCGCATCTGTCATCACTCTTCTTTACTGACGCAGCGAATAGTAGTTTTCATCTGTCGATCATCACTCTCTTGTTTACTGACGCAGCGCTTTAAGCTTTGTTAATGGTTTTTGTGTTCCTTTGACGCAACTTCTTGTTGTTTTAATTCCCGTTATTTCTTTTATGTTGTTTGAACCTTTTTTCGTTGGTGGCTTAACTTTCTTTGTTATTTGGTTTTTTACGTGTGTCGGGCATTCTTGACGATTCATTTCCCTTTGGCACAGGTGTTGCTTTTAGTGGCGTTTGCGCATGTTTAGGGGCGTTTGCGCCGTATCCCTGCGCCCCCATAGCGCAGGGATACGGCACTGAGCACGCTGCCCAATTCTAGAACACTGTAGCTGCAGGTAATGACGTCAAAAGCACATGGTGGCTCACAGAGAATCCGCTAAAAAAAATTAAAGTTCGTTTTGAGGAAAACTAAATGACTTGCAACCGCCTGGCTTGGCATAAATAATTGAAGTACCGAGGAGAATATATACTGAAAATTTTATTGAGATCAGTGGACAATGAAAAATCGCCGGACTTCCCCTTTAAGTATAAACACAAATCTTTCGATATGATTTATTTTTCACAGCGATGATGATGATTGTGGTTCGGTTAGGAAAGGACGCGAATTTCTGCAGCCCATGCAGGGAGCACGGCTGAGCGTCCGTAGGTGTGGGGATGAAAGGGAGTGAAAGAGATAGAGGAGAGAAAGGCCGTAGTGGAGGGCTCTGGAAATTTAGACCACCTGGGGTTCTTTAACGTGAACTGTCCTCGCATAAATCAGTGCGTTCATTAAGTACTGCAGCTCTGTTGAACCGTACGTACGCACTCACAAGTATTTGTAACAACGGGCACGCAGTAGACGCGCGTTGCCTAGCGTTTCAACAAGAGCCGATAAATCAACTGTTGACGGCGTTGCACGGACGCGTCAAATGTTTCATGGCCACACTTAATGGTGTGCTCCATTTCGAACACCACGAAGTATGTCGAAGAGAGCATAACCATCTTCCGTTTTGCGACTGTAGCCGACATCACAGCTACCCGGCATTGTTAAAATTCACAGCATATCCACGGAATGAATGATGATGAGTGGGCGAAGCTCCGGATGTTCATCCTAGATCGTGCCGAGTTCCGGATTAATTTAGTTAACGCTCACGCTACAAATCCTTATGGTTCAACTACGCACAGGTGAAATCTGCCACCGGCACTTCATTGCAAGTCAAGATCCAGTGCCTATGTATATATATGGGTGGCCGGTGAACGGTTCTCCAGCGCGAGCAGTCGGTATTTTTCAATCAAGAAACTCGCTAGAAGACGCTGCCTGCGTCAAGCTTGTCTCTCGCGGATGAGGGCGCGTTCTCCTCCTTTGCGAGCTGGTAGCGCGTTCACCGAAGAGCGTTTCCATAGTCAATGCGCGCCTTTCGCTCTCTCTCTCTCTCACAGGACAGCAGATGGAAGAGTGAGAGAGCTCGCGCGCCGGGAGGCACGCGCCGAGGGCGCGCCTCCCACACACGCGGGTTCGATCCCGGCCGCGGCGGTCGCATTTTCGATGGAGGCGAAAATGCCAGAGGCCCGTGTACTGTGCGTTGTCAGTGCACGTTAAAGAACCCCAGGTGGTCTAAATTTCCGGAGCCCTCCACTACGGCCTTTCTCTCTATCTCTTTCACTCCCTTTCCCCCACCCCTACGGACGCTTATAGCCGTGCTCCCTACATGGGCTGCAGAAATTAGCGTCCTTTCCTAACCGAACCACAACCAACCAACCAACCGCACGCGCCCTCCTAGTAGCGCGTTCCTAGTAGGTAACGCGCTACTACAACGGACGGACAGACCCAAACCTTAAGGAGCTGCGCCCCTAAAAAACTAGCGAGCAGCGAACAACATGCACGGAGAAGCAAGCATGGCCGACATGGCGCCAACTGTAACGCTTCTCTTCTACAGCGTGTCTGTGGCTAGGATTTCGTCTTTCATCACGCCCACAATCCGACCTGGACCATATGCGCATGCGCACTAGTTTTGAACCTTTTTGCAGAAAAATAAATATCACCACCAACCACTAACAACGTCACGTGCAAGGAATGCACCAATCACAGACGCGGATGACGGACAAAAAGAAGTATGCGCAAGAGTAAGGAGGATGGCCCAGAGAACAATGAGTGTGGCTATCTAGAAACTTCTTTATCTAGGGTCCTTAGTCACCGCTAGAGTTACTCTATATGCTACCGTAGGTAGCAGAGTTGCGCGTAGGTCTGCCATCTTGGCCAGCAAGCAACCAAAGCTATGCGGCGAAGCCACGCTCAGTTTTTGCAGGCGGCATCGCCGACCGAGCATGGGCAGTTTTCCAACGCTCGTAGACCGCTTTGAAGCCTAATAGCAAATAAAAACGCAGCGACAGCTTAGGGACGAGGCAGATTAAAGGCGTTGCTCTTTTTAACACGCGGCGCGAGATGCAGAACGATAGAATGTTGTCAGGTGTGTGTGTGTGTGTGTGTGTGTGTGTGTGTGTGTGTGTGTGTGTGTGTGTGTGTGTGTGTGTGTGTGTGTGTGTGTGTGTGTGTGTGTGTGTGTGTGTGTGTGTGTGCTTCACGCCTCGCAACTTTTGACTTGACAGCGTATGTACACATTGGTTATTCCAGGCGCACCGGCCAAATGCAGCATTCATTTTCCTTTGTGGTTAGTATCCTGGCCACTGAGCAGTTTTTAAGCCGAAACCGCATGTATAGTATTTTCCGCGCGAATGCGACGCGATACGAAATGGGCCGTCGCGCGACATGGTCGGTCACTCGGTTATTGTAAATTTAGAAACGATCGCTTGTCATACAATCGAAATCCAGCCGTAACAAGCCGGTTCATGTTGTACGTAAGATATGTCCTGCCGGCAGCCACAGAAGCGCGCTTGCAAACAACTGTCAAGGTTATCTAACACCAAAAGAAAACTAGAATGCAATGCCAGTTTTCACGGCTTCACGGCAAAACAGTTCCGACAGAAATGCTGCAGGGCTAATCTCTGGCCACTGGGAAAACGTAATATAAAAATACCACTTTCTCAGCACTTCGAGTTGTCCCGCAACATGCGCGTCTTGAAATCAATGCTCGGAACGCGCTCCAACGCAGGCAAAAGTACCGCTGCGGCGGCGCTGAGAAGCACAAAAATTGGCCTGAACGTCACCTTCTCTGCAATGCTCGGTTGCTTCGCAGCTGGCGGCGTTTGGAAAACAGACGCGCAACTCTTTATGCTAGCATATATATACAGTAACTCTAGTCACCGCAGAGATGTGGCGCCACCCTACGGCATCTGCGTCAACTGCTCAGAATCAGCCAATGACACTTCATAAAGTGCAAATGCTTACAGGGCGCAAATTGAACAAACAAAAGAGAGGGACACACAGACACACACAAAGCGCCACTACCAACTGATTTATTCAGGCCAGAAGAAAGGGGTGTCTATTTATACTAAAGCACATGCGCAACACAGCGCAATGATACCACAACGCAAGTATGCCAATCATTTCAAATGCATGCGAAACAGATGCATCTCAGCATCAACAACGATATAGAGGTATCACTTACGCACTCATCTCCTTTCATTTTTATGAAGTGAGCTTCCAAAAGTTCTCTAGCCGTTTTATTAGTGCTCCTACCAAGTATGGCGACGCGCCTAAAATGCGGTTCACACGCGCAGGCTCTACAATGCACGCTAAGATGCGCACCGTCCATCTTACTTAATCTGTTCGAGTGCTCTCTCAGTCGAACGTTCAGGCACCTGCCTGTTTGGCCCACATATGACTTCCCACAACTCAGGGGAATTTCATAAACTACCCCAACTGCACAGCGCCCAAAAGGATCAGTGTGCTTCTTCTTGCAGCCTTTTGTCTCGGAACTCGTGGTCCGATGACAGAGCTGCGCAAGTTTGTTGGGGGCAGAAAAGGCAACACGGACGCCGTGTCTGGCAGCCACTTTCTTGAGGTTGTGGCTGATCTTGTGCATATAGGGCACTACCACCGGCCTAATAGCATCTGTTCCAGGAGCGTCGGCCTTGGAACATAGACCGTTTTTCACCTTCCGCTCCTGGAACAGATGCTATTAGGCCGGTGGTAGTGCCCTATATGCACAAGATCAGCCACAACCTCAAGAAAGTGGCTGCCAGACACGGCGTCCGTGTTGCCTTTTCTGCCCCCAACAAACTTGCGCAGCTCTGTCATCGGACCACGAGTTCCGAGACAAAAGGCTGCAAGAAGAAGCACACTGATCCTTTTGGGCGCTGTGCAGTTGGGGTAGTTTATGAAATTCCCCTGAGTTGTGGGAAGTCATATGTGGGCCAAACAGGCAGGTGCCTGAACGTTCGACTGAGAGAGCACTCGAACAGATTAAGTAAGATGGACGGTGCGCATCTTAGCGTGCATTGTAGAGCCTGCGCGTGTGAACCGCATTTTAGGCGCGTCGCCATACTTGGTAGGAGCACTAATAAAACGGCTAGAGAACTTTTGGAAGCTCACTTCATAAAAATGAAAGGAGATGAGTGCGTAAGTGATACCTCTATATCGTTGTTTGATGCTGAGATGCATCTGTTTCGCATGCATTTGAAATGATTGGCATACTTGCGTTGTGGTATCATTGCGCTGTGTTGCGCATGTGCTTTAGTATAAATAGACACCCCTTTCTTCTGTCCTGAATAAATCAGTTGGTAGTGGCGCTTTGTGTGTGTCTGTGTGTCCCTCTCTTTTGTTTGTTCAATTTGCGCCCTGTAAGCATTTGCACTTTATAATGAACCAACTAGCCCAAGAAGCAGTTTTATTAAGCAATGACACTTCGCCAAATTATTTAGTCCGCGCGAATTATGACGTGTTTTGTCGAAGGAACAGCGGGCGCTTTCCAGATGTATCTTGAAACCGAATTGCATTTCCCTGCTCCGTGTGGTCCAATAATATTCAGCTGACATTTCTTTTCTACCTTCAAAAGGTGTTGCAGGGCTCCTTTACAAGGCGCTTCACCAAGTCTGGCAATATCGAGCCGACAAACGCACTGCGCACATAGCGTGCTCATGATCACGCCCGCCAATTAGAACGGCAGCTATAGTCTGTTTCTGGAGTTCCGTGCAGCATTGTGGAGGCTACAGGCAGGCCCCTTCTGTCAATCACGAGGGAAAACACGTGTTAAAAGTATCCCTCCGCACTATGGCATCTGCCAGTCGCGAACCGTGCAGTGGCAGAAGAAGCCTTGTAAAGGGGAGGATGGATGCCCCTTTGTAACGAGGCAGTGACATGTGCGCCACCAGGCTCGTAAGAAAATTTAACAACTTTTCCTTTTCCTTCTCTCTTTAAATTGTCCTTATGCCTTTTAAATCTACTTCAACCAAATCGACCATACTACAGCAAAAACGGAAATTCATAGCCCAGTTCCCTGCCCCTTATGGCAGAAAATCTATATTTTTCCCTATAATTATTTTTTCCCGTTCTCTAGTTTTCTGCCACCAGTATTCTAACAGTCTCTTATTTCAATTGCGGATATGTTCAGCTTCCCGGTCTCCCTAAAACCCAAGGCTTCATGTAGGGTGGTGCCCAAACGTACACCTGGGTGGATATCTCCGCATTCAATCAGAACATGCTCCGTCGTTTCCCTGTCTTCCTCACAGCATGTGCATTTTTCTTCTTTACTGAATTTCGCTTTATAAATACGCGTTCTAAGGCATCCCGATCTCGCTTCAAACAGTAAAGCACTTCCCCTTGAATTATCATAAAATGCCTCCCTCTTTATTTCGTTTTTACCCTTTCGGTAGTTATTCAGAGTCGGCAGGAGGAGGACGGAGTGATACCCCTATTGGCAAGAGTGGCTCGCAAGTGCCTGTCCGAACAATGACATTCTCGCCTCGGGAGAACTCGGTGCTCGATGGGCTCGTGGCCTTGGCTATGCTGCACGGAACTCCTGAAACAGACTATACGCGCCGCGGAAGGCGCTCAAATTTCAAACTTTCATGCTTGCGAGAGCGTCTCGCAAGCATGGCGCGCCAAAAGGAGAGGATGCTCCGCAACGACACGGCGCGCTGCGTCACCTCAAAATGTCTCTGCGTCACTACAAACCATGGCACGTGACACTTGTCGGGAGTGCGCGTCGGCAGCCCGTTACACGATTTTCCCAATCAAGTGGCGGCGCCCCAACGTCTCGCTCCTTAAAGGGACCCTGAAACGGTTTTGGTAATTTTGTACAAATGCGTTGCGCCGATGGCCCGAGACCGATCATTAGCATAACATTATCAGCACTCTGCGTTAAGCGTGTAGTTTACTGTAAAGGTTTAAATACGCACATCGTTAAAGATCCACGCGACTAGAATCGTTTCGAACTGCCGTTGCCCACGGGACATGCGATGGGTGCCACGAAGCGCAATGTGACGTCACGAGCACCGAAGGGCCAGCCAACTAGGGAGCCTACATGACTGCTCATGTAGGCTCCCTACAGCCAACGGTATCGTCACGGCATCTGGCGGCGGCGTACACACGAGTTGCCGGCGCTCTATTACAGAGGTTAGCACTGCCGAGGCCGGCAACCTCAGTAAGACATGGCGGCGCTATGTCGCTACGGAGGGTCGGCACAGCGGCTGACGTGGGAGCTGATCGAGTTGCGGCGCACCGCAGCTGATCGAGATGAGGAGTAACAGCAGTGGTAAGGAGGAAGGCGACAGAAAAGTCCGTAGCTGCATTAGGGCAAGGTCATTCGCTTCATTTATGGTGTGAATGATTTCACAATTGTGTTCCCTAATCAGCCACACAATGTCAAAACGTTTCAGGGACCCTTTAAAGTCGCTCCTCAGAAGGCAACTACCAGCTGCTGGCACAAGAGCGCGCGCTTCGCCTTTTTTGTCTTTCTTGCGTCGCCCCGCGGCATTGGTATTCGGCATGTGGCGAGGGCGTCTCACTGACAGTGACCCTCGCCTCCCGAAATCCTGTTTTCGTTCCGCTTGAAACATTTTTTTCTCATGGACCAACTTGAAAAAATCTTGCGGTAGAACGCTTCCTACTGGAACATCCCTTGTTACATTGAACTGTACCCTTGCATAACCGAAATTTGCCCTGTGGCCTGGTGAGGGACCCTAAGAAGTCAACTCCGGCGATTTTTTTTTACCATATCAAGGTAATGGTGACAATTTTTCAGATGCTCAATTGTCACACCCCTGATAGCAGAAACGCTCAGCGAATGCTAAAAGAATTCTTTAATGAGCAAAAAAAAAGTGCAAACCGAAATCCAACCCAGCAGTGACATCCCATTAGTAAATCCATCTACTTACATTGTGCGACAGCGTGTGCACCCTTGTCCCGGCAGTAATGTCGCTAAGGTTGGCCTGCTGGCACTGATCTCGAAGTTCACGGTATGATACCCTTGCGCTTCTATCGCTTTGCCCAAGATGACGTCAACACTCAATGTGACCAATAAATGTAGGAAGCCAGGTGGGCCGTTTGAAGCAATCAGTAAAAATGTATTTGTAAGCAATCTGCATCTCTCGACCCTGTAATTTTGCACAAACCACAGCGTGCCAAGGAACCCATCTGGTGAATTTCATCGAGGTCCACTGACAAAAACACCAGAATTAAGACTTGCCTTCCGAGTGCGGTTGCCTGGGTTCAAACCACAGACCCGGCAAAAAGATACTTTTCCGCAAGCTCCAATACACCCCCTATGACATTGCGGAAGAAATGGCACACAAGCTTCTTCTGCCACTCCATAGGGGCACCAGGCACTTTTCCGAGGGTTTCAACGTGACAACCACAATGCCGGCTATGCCAACACAGAGTCGTGCTTGGTCACGTGATCATTCAAGTGCCCTGCGAACATCACAGGTTCCATTTGTGTTAGCAGAAAGGCACGCATGCCGCCACTTCATTTTCTATTGTTTTATTCGACCATTTGAGCATAACTTCCTTTCTATGACACCCGCTCAATGAGCGCCAAATGAACACACCAGGGCTCTCGGTCACGCTGCCAGAGAAGCAGCAGCCATATTGTTTTTTTTTTTATTTCCAGCGTGCGCAAGACAAACGCGTACACGTGAGGAACACAGGATAAAGAACACTTGGAATGAGCTCGGTGGTCAAAGGGGGCACCCAAGGGTCGAGCGACCACGCATGCGCACGAAGGCGGCTGGAAATTTCGCTGTAGAGATCGCCACATGGCCTTGCTCAGTTTCACGTGAGCGAATTTCCCTAGACTCAAGGTAACACAACTAACGTCCTAACGTTGACCGGCAGCCCTGACCACACCCTTAAAGATGAGGCGCGCCGTTATCACCTGTACACTTCCCGATCTTGGAGGCCACGTGCTAGTTCCCTCAGCTATTCTGCAAGTCTTCACAACGCACTAAATGTGAATGTGTGTTTGGGTTATACTCACGTGGCAGGTAGCGAATATCGGAGTAATGATGTTGCACAATTTTGCAAATAATTACCATGATTGTGCAAATGCGTGCGCAGTATGCGAATATTATCCATCACCAAACTGGCCATAAATGTGCGCGGTAGAAGACACACATTTCAGTACACACTTCCCCCATTTACGGTGAGGAACTGTCAATACCGCAGCGTCAGTTAATAGCAGACACTGTATTTCTATCTTTTTCTTTTTCTATCTATGAAATTATTTCATTGTGCAGCTGCACGTTTTAATCAATCACATCGGTCACTGCATTTCTCAATCTGACATGGCAAGACCAGGGAAGCTACCTGACCTAGACACTCATATACCGCCATGTTGCCATTTTCTACCGATCACAGAGGGCACTGCTCCCTATGGACATAAATCAGAGCTGACAAAATAGCCAACATGGCAATACGGCGATATTCAACTGGCATCCAACAGATTGGCATTTCGAGGCAAGAGGGGGAGCCACCAAATGGCGTCCCTACGTGCGCATGCGGGGCCACTGGCAAACGGGGCCCGGCCCGTTGCATACAGACAACTAAGACAAAGAGACTGAACAGTATAGGCGGGCATGACAACAGTCCGGTGTGGTGGTCTCCCGCATCGAGGGGCGGTCGAAAAAGGCATGACGACAAACAATGCATATATCCATGACAGCAGGATGAACAAAAAGCATGTGCATGTTGCGGAGCGCACAGGAGAAGAAAAAAAGAAACAAAAGAAAAATAATACAATATAGAGAACACAGTTCTTCACACACACACACACACTGTCAACATTATTACACACCCACAGCGGGAAATACAGGCAACGGTGTTCCATCATAACAGTCCCCTCCCCGGAATAATTCCAACACTGCCCTGTTCATCTTTCAAACTATAGCTACGTACGGGCGACTCCACGTTCAAAAACAGCAAAAAATTGCAATCCCTGCCAAAGGCTAGGATGCGTGAGCTCTGTAGCTTGCGGAGAAGGCGATAGAGAGGGGGCGAGAAGACGGGGGAGGGCGTGGACGTGGGATGTGGTTGTCGGGACACGCGTCGTGCGCTGACGACAGAGGGCACTGGGGCCCTCCGACTGGCAAGAGAACACACCGGGGGAATGAATGCCCGAGAAAATATATATATATATATGTATGCATACTAAACAAAAAATATGATAAACATGTCAACAAGAAATAACAGCAACGAAACGATTCAAATTTATATATAGAGAGACAAATGCAGACCCACAGCAACGCACACAGGCACCCATGTGGAACTATGTGCTTGTGCAAGCTGCTACTGCTGGTACTGGCTCAAATAAATTAATCTTTTTATAAAAGAAAGGACTACAATGGCAACTGCCAGCGATGGCTCCATGTGCTTACGAAGCTATAAGCATTAAAAAAAAAAAGGACAAACGCGCAAAGATGTCAGTGTGCAATGTCAACAGGAAAAGCGCCAGCGACTCGCATTTTTCAGGACGCATCCCAACGCACACGACCACCGGCGAAGGTCTGGCAAATGTGCTCCCAGCGCTCTGTCATCCGCGGTTACATCCACAACTTTAGTTTCTTCTTTAGCGGCAGAAAAAGAAAACGTTAACTCGCCAATTTATGCATTTTGATATAGCCCCGACGTGGATTTGTTTGGATTTTTCTGTCTTGACTTAATTAAAAATGAACACTGCCTGTCCACTTTAACTCTTCATAACACAAAGGTGATCGACAGCTGCAGAATCAGTGCTGACAGCGCCATCTGCCCGAGGCTTTCTTCCACCTGCCTCATAACTGCAGATGTAGACAAAATAGACTGCCAATACAATAAAACAATAGTAGATGGTATGATGTGCTGTAAAAGGTAAATATGACATCATTTTTGCCAAAGCCTGCAAGTTGGAATGTTAGTGTCCTCAAACTTTCTTTCAGTGGTTGATCAATTCAACTCGCCCTACAATGTGCTATGGCCTCACAATACCAGATAAACTTGAAAGGTTTCCAAAAACCATGTGTGGGTTTCATTTGCAGAATCATGAATGCCAAATTGTTTCCATCTTCATAATACTAAATAAAATGCATTAATTCAGCATTTACAAGAACCAGTGTGTGCATGAGTGTTGTGTCATTCCATACATTACAACACTTTATTCGGCAAGCTCAAGCTTTCATAATTACATCAGGCAAATGAAAATTGTTTTCCACCTGTAGCATTCATGGCGGATCGGGACACTGCCAACAGATACTGAGTGCGTTTCTTTTTCGGCAGCTATCCTTGAAGGCATGGACCTCTATACGCAAGGCCTTCTTTAATGTCATTCTAAGTCTTAACAAACAATGCACCGCTACCAAAAAGTACAGATTATGCAGCGTAGGGCCACTTAGCAGATAGGAGAAATTCAAACGGAGCAACTTTAACACAGCTGCACGATGGCAGAGTCAGAGCCCCCCAACCAGTATTCCCGAACAAGATGCACAGTATTTAACCTGACTAGAGCACTTTGCTCAAACTAAACAAAGTTGCAAAACAACCTAAAACTGCTCTCTATCGCTCTAGAAATGGAGGCAGAGAAATTAGGCCTCCCACAAGTTGTATGGCATGACATAACAAATTCTTATTATCCAGCCTTCCTTTAATAAAAAAAAATGTCCCTTCCATCAAGTGAACAGTCCATCATCAAGAAGAAGCCTTTCCAGCTGATGGTGCTGCCAAGCTTGATTTTGATTTCTCAGGGGACAACGTAACACACATCGGCCCAGGCATGCCTCGACGACATACTGAGAAAATTGTCGCTGCTATTCTAATGGCCATCTCTAGACCACTTGCAGCGGTTAATCAGTTACACGCCGCCATACTGTTACATAAAGCAGCCAACAGCATACTAATGCAAGAACACCTCGCAACTTCCCTACCAATCGGACATCACGGACATCACCACACGGATTCCGCAGGCGGGTGTGCATTGAGATGCTCCCGGCATTTTGGCCGAGCCAGGTTGACAGTAGGTGCCACGGAGGCGCAAATTTCGTGCGACAGCAAAGCAAAGGCGCGCAAAGGCTCACACCCAAAACAGGGTGCCACTTGTTATCTTGCCACCGTACTTGGCTTCATACCCTAAACCCCTAAAGGCAGTATATGTTACTACACAGCTAGGTGAACCTGAGAGCATGTCACTGTTCGCACTTCCGACAACTGTTGCAACGCTGCCCACCTCTATCAACTGCGCTTTCTTTCTCCCCGGTAACAGTGTACTTAGGGAGGTGGGGGCAATCTGCTATTGTAACAACAATTTGTCTCTCCCATACGGCAACCACTTGTGAACGTCCGGCACTTGCGCGCCATTAAAACGCGGCAATATTCATTTGTACACAACATGAAAGGGTGCTGTGGTCACTTCCTGCGAATCAAGATCAAACCTAGTACCCTTAAGATTTCCTGCACACCATCCCGTACATCCAGTTCTATAGACTGCGCATAGCCTAATAAGTGTAACCAGCCTCGCCCTTATTCACAAATTAAAAGAGTAAAAACTGCGACCACACGCAAAAGCAATACAATGAGCAGACTGAAAGACCACAGCAGGCCCCGCTGGAACTGCTGAGCAGTGTACCAGTACAGCGCATAAACACGGTCTACATTTAGAGATGCAACTATGTTTATTGAACAATGTGACACATCAGAAACTCTAGTGAGGGCATGGATTAATCTAAACACGGCTTAAAATGAGAGTTTTCGTGAGCACGACCAGAAGAGAACAGGTGCGGTTTCAACTGCGACTATCAGCTTGATGGCACAACCCCCTAAGCTTTGCCCAGCCTAACACAGCCCTACCGCATTGGTGTCTCCAAATGGGGAGAGGGCCAAACAAAATATTCCCACATTTTTCCACAATAACCAAGCAAAGGCCAAAAAGGTGTCGAATGAGCTGCGCAGTCAGCGCTACCCATCCAAACCTGCATGTAACACCGGAGGTGCTAGGCACACTTTGTTATACCAAACTCAATATGACACGGAAATGACTTCATTATATCCGACAATTTGTTATAGAGTAAAACCTCGTTATAACGAAGTTGATGGGGGAGTGGTAATTACTTTGTTATAACCATTAGTTCGTTATAACCAATATCAATTTCATCTGTAGGAATTTCAAGGGGAATTGCGATTGCTTTGTTATATCCAATAGTTCGTTATACCCAGTTTCGTTATAACGAGGTTCTACTGTAAATGTATATTCGTACCACTGTTTTATTGGCAACACTACTTTTTATTTAATTTGTTATAACCAGTAATTCATTATATCCATATGTCTGTTATAACGAGCAGTCAACTGCATGCGCTTTCAAAGGACTCCCGCACACAAACCTGACTGCACCAATTGGTGCAAAAAATACTGGTGGGCTTCACCAAACATAATTACCTATGAAATGTGCACAGTTCATTCTCCAACAAATTATATCAATGAGGTGTACAAACACTCATTAACTACTCGTGGAAGCATCACTGTGACAATGGAGCGCCACTGGGCGAGCTGTCTAAGCCTCAGCTGAGGTGAGGTAGCTGCACTCCAACCTCCCCACCACCACCCAGGACCACAGTCGAAGAATTATTAGGCTCTCTATTAGAGAAGCCCTTCGATGACAAAGGAAAGGTCATATTGCAACATGTGTATAACCGCAAGCATTCTTGCCTCTTTTAACAGACACCATTTCAGTCAGTACTGGCGATTTGGCCGATTCACACAGCTGTCAGTTGCCCTCCTTTATGTCACCATCACATGTCGCCACCTGTATTTGGACATAACTTTCTTCCCTCTTTTAGAAAACATAATGGGACACTTATGGTGTTAGCAGCTCGGCCAACTGGTACGCCATTGTTGATGAGCGATAGAATGAGAAAAGGCTGCCTCACAACGGATGCTTAAGCCGCGACTGTGTTGGTTTGAGCTTTTGACGACCGCGTGAACGGACCTGAGGCCCCTCCAATCACCGCGGTCCTATGGGTGGTGTATGGGCAGGCAGTGTGCCGTCACCACGATGGGCTTAACGAAAAGGCAATGGAAAACAGAGACAAAAAAAGGGGGGATTGAGATGACAAAAGCTGTGTGACATCCCTCTTCCTTCGCGAGCCCTGAACAGGGGAGGGACATTGTCGCAGCCCGTTTCAGCAGTTCCCACCAGAACTGAGTGCATCTCTGTGCTAACAATGGAAGCACTTGTCAAACTGAACTTCCACAATGCAATCGCTCGCCTCATCTTAAAACCGACCGGAGTTGAGAGTAGCCACAATAATAATAATAATAGTACGTGACGAAGCGGTCACCAGCTGCCCTGGCACCTTCCCTCACACTGCTCTGTCACGCACGCCAGCGGCTGCCACAAGACAGCTCCCTTTGTTGTTATTGTTGACCCATGAGGAAAAAAAGTGCCACAAATGCCGGCCACGACACGAGCTTTACACAGCTGCCGGAACTCTGGCGACGCTCGGCGCGCTCTTCGTTTATTGCGGCGACAGCAGTGGCCGCTGCAGGGAGCAGGGCTGCGCAAGCCCCGACCGACTAGTTAAGGGGGGGGGGGGGGTTGGGGAGGGGGGGGCGGGTGACGGGGAAGGAGGGAGGGAGTTGGTGGTGGTAAATTTTAGGGCCTGGTTCGGGGTCATCATCGGAGGTCGGCCACGTTGACCTTGGTGCCGAAGGCCTGGACCATCTGCTCCTCGTACTGGTCGATGTTGCGCATCATAATCTCCTTGCAGGGCCCCAGGAGCCGCTCGAAGGCCGAGACGTCGAGAAAGGCGAGCTTGACGGGCCCCACCGAGTACACCGAGGCGGCACGGGGTTTCTTGGTCAGCAGTGCGAGCTCTGCGTGGGGTGCGGTGGTGTCAGAAGAGCCAGCACGGACAACCGCATGCAATTCCCCGCCCTCACCTTCCTCACAAGACAAGTACCATGCAGCGCATCTGGATGATATTTTGGTTTGGTTTTAGAGCTTTCGTGACCCAGCACTGCAAGCCAGCCCCAGCGCAATGGACATTACGATGACGTATGAACACAGTCTCTTAAAGATTGCCAAAATCGCTGTCAGGGTCGCTGGACGACAGTGAAATTGTCGTCGTTTGCGTGCCCCCCGTGTAAATGACCACAGACAACAGAGCTGCAGCAACATTATCACGAATGGCTGTCCCTACGTGACTTAGACGTACGTCCGGCCAAGTTGACACATCACTAGGAAACCGCCCCCTCGAAATCGAAACCAAAAGTGGGCTTTCAAGAGAGCCGTATTAAAAATATATTCACTGCATTGTGAGGCACCATGATACTCTTATTGGGGTTCTCCACGACAGTGCTTTCATTTACAGCAACAATATGAGAATGTCAAAAATTCGTGTCAGTACTCCTTTAATACATAGGTTGCTAACATCAACTTTAACACAGGTCTTTGTAATGTTGTTTTAGTTTTACATAAAATTGCCTACTTTGTTTTATTTGCACAAGAAGAATGTTCCACAAAGCACGACCAACGCTATAAAGCCGCCCTTTGCTGGACACATTTTTTACAAGTGGCTGCAAGAAGTTGCCGGCTTTGTAGCCTCTTGTTCAGAACTGAGGAGACATGAATGGTGAACAATGAAGTGGACAATTGCTACTAGCTATGCAGTTATGCACCATAATTGTAGTTTAATAATTTATGAGAAAGTTAAGGGCATGGTTTGAAGTTGGTTAAAGAGTGCTTTCGCAGGAGCTGCATAAATTGAACTAGAACAAATGTGAATTGCCCGCTTCTGCAGCACTACAAGTGGCTTTAAGTAAGAATCATAAGTGTGTTCCCATGACTCAATGCAGTACGACAAATTACTATGCAAAATAGCAAAATAAATCGTCCTCAAAGGTAGCACATCAAAGAACTGGCGACATTTAGACGTCACAAATATCAGTGCTGTGTTTTTTACATAGAAATTCAATATGCATTCTCCAGTTCAAGTTGTGGTCTATTACAACATCTAGATATGTAATGCTAGATATAGATACTCTCTTCCTCTATCTGAAGCACATGAGTCGAAGACAACAGCTTTATGTGACGAAGAAATAACACGTGTTTTGTCTTTTTAACACTTAGTAGCAGCTTACATGTTGACATTGTTATAATAAAGCCACATTCATTATGAAAAGTACCGTCATTACACTCCATGCTTTTCACAAACTTACATGCAAACTTACATAATCATATACCGTATTTACTCGGTTCTACCGTGCCTTCGATTGTAAGGCGCACCCGTTTTTTGCGACACGGGAAAAAAAGGAAACTCCTCAGTAATCAACCTCCTCACATTCAGAAAAACAAATACTTTATTTACTCGCATAATAGACGCGCCTCCAACTTTGAACCCCTGCAGTTCCACAAATGGGCGCGCTGTAGCTTTCGCGTTTCACTCGATCCGCGGTGTCTCGAGGACGTTCGGCGCGCCGATTCACGACTCCTGCGCCCCGACAAAAGTGCCACACGTTGCCGGGCATAGACACGTGCAAGTGGTGGTAAGATCATTTACTCACAGTGCGGCATTCCTCCGTGCTATCGCAAATGCCTCATGCCTGCTATGACGTGTTGCTATAGGTGCAACTAAGCCTAAGCATGGTCTGGGTGTGGTCTCCTAGATTGCTGCGATGCAATCTCGGATTTCATGCAGCGCACACGACTGAGAGGCTCAGGCTCAGCACAGATATAAGGGAGAAATGCGATGATAAGCCGTTTTATGTGAGGTGATTGGAAACATCTATTCTCCCGTTACGGCCACCCGCAAACGCTACCAAAAGCTGGTATTGCTGGGCATCTCAGATATTGCATCGGCAACGTAGCAACTTTGGTTGACCACAAAAAGGCCAAGCCGACACAAGGAGTATCATCGGCCAACGCATAATGTGCGTCGTGGTATCGTTACGCGTGGGACTGGCAGCAACATAGAAAATATAGAAACTATGCGTGACGAAAACCACTTCGTGCCTCTAGTTCGTTTTTTTCACCACTGACCATGCGACAGCACCCGAAGCGCGTAGGAGGCGGCCATTTTGACGTTGGTGGCGATATAGTAACAGTGTTGTACGTTTGCACCTGATTCTAACACCAGTATGATTTTTGGACTCGTTTTATCGGAAAAAGCGTATGCGTTAGATTTGAGTAAATATGGTATATAAAAAAAGTTGTCGATAGGTTTTAAGTAGAGCAACGCTAATATCAGAACATTAAATGCGAGTCGAATATCTTTTGAATAACGTTATAATGCCTTTTGTAGTAATTCCATGCTAAATTACAGACGTGTGCTCCTAACATGAGCAAAAAGAAAAGAAAGAAAGAACAAATTTACTGCCTTAATAATTCCATGCTATATTCCAAGGACGTACTCCTAACATGAGCAAAAAAGCACTACCCGACTAGTGTGCTTTCACAGTACTGTTACTTGAAAAAACAACAGTCGATTCCTAAAGATTAGCCCAACATAGAACTGTGCAGATGTAAGAGCTAACTTCACTGCCAACATAAGCGTTGGCTTCACTGCAGTATGCAAGCGTTATGTGGTAAAGCGCGCAGCACGCAGTAATGGGTAACTTGCGCAACGTGGCAAACTTCGTCCCTTAAATTACGGACTTCAAATAGTAAAGGTGAAGTGCAAATTGAATTGAATTGTAAATGCTGTTCAAAGCCTATTCAAAGTCTCAATATTTGCACACACGTAGTTTTAAGCATAAGGAGTGCGAGTAGCATGAGAAGTTCTTAAAACAGGTCTCTGTGCATAGTCGTTAATGTGCAGGCAAGAAGTGGCACACAGACTTGCTAATTCTAAGCAAGAGCCCAGGTTAAGATGTGTACATGCTGTCACAATGCACCATTTCAAGTTGCTCAGCACTAAACATTTTGGCAAGCAGACTATATGTATATGTGAGGTGAATTAACAATTACTTCCTTTTTAAGAACTGATATTGTCCCAAACCTTGAAATTGAGCGTTTTTATAGCAGCACAGTATTACAGAAATCAAGCACTGCCCTTCAAACTGTAGACCCACTTGGTGACCTCTAACGTTTGTGAGTATGGTTGTGCACGTTTTTACAATTGCCTTTGTGCGGCCATTGGTAAAACGAACTTCAAACGTGGGGATCATACGTGAAGCCAAGCCATCATGACAATGTGTACAAACTTGCCCAACACACATTCCAGTTGTGCATGTGTGAAGTGTTTGTGCAGTATATCTCCTCATGTAGGCGCTCAACCCTTCTCCAGCGACAAGTGAACAATGTGGCATAGATATGTCTGATTACTTTGCAGCATGTCCTTATCGTACTCGCCATTGCAAAGACTGCTGGGAGAAAAAGGCTGGATTGTGAAAGGATTAGTAGAACTTGTCGTCGGGCGAGTTGGTTCATGCTTCAAAAGGAAAAAACGGAGTGCTAAAAAACTACACACACAAAGAAGGAAGCTACACACAGGAGCGCATCCTGTATGTAGCCTCCTTCTTTGTGTGTCGTTCTTTAGCGCTCCGTTTTTTTTCCTTTTGAATTGTGAAAGGAGTATATCAGAGCATGGGCTTGCGTGTGTTCTACACAGTGCTCCTCGCATTTACCAATCGGCTACAAAGTTGGGGGTACCTTATAGCTCAGGCTAAAACATTGCAGCTTTGACGAAATGCAGAGCAATGCAAACATTTCGAACAGTAAACTTCATTTTTACCTTTCTATAAACTGAACATCATAACCACTTTTTTCGCACCGAGCACACGTCCTCAACAAGCGCACCACGAACAAGTGATGAAGGCAGCACATATGTTTGCTTCCTGTGGCAAGAAAACTTATAAGGAGAATGCAGAGGACTCACCTCCAAAGTAGCCGCCTTTGCCGATCCTTGATACCTCCATCTCGTTTCCACCCTATGCAAAAAAAGAAAAAAGAAAGAAAGGAAATGTCGACTTAGTGACAGCCTCAAGCCCACTCATCCCCTTCCTCGCACATCTACAGGCACACCTGCCCAGCTCTCTTCACATCAATACGCACCCTCTACGAGACAAAGACCGTTACCCCAGACCACATCATCTGGCAATGCAACAGAACCCTCCCTCAGACCTCCTACGACAGCCACCACTGAGCAAAACCTGGGGGAGGAGCCCTAATGCCTTATTAGCCTGGACAGCCAGCTGTGGGCCCTGAAGCGCACTGAAGAAGTGGCCACCAGGCATGGCCTGACAACCATTCCCTCATAGGAAATAGCAACAGTCTTCCAAAATGAAGTAGTTAACTACTCACCAGTAATATGCCCTCAGCAATCTGCTAGATTCATGAGTGCACCTTTCATTCCTTACCTTCTCTGATATCCTCGAACTGCAACATCAGCAACTCTAGAACATTTGGCATTTTTCTAATGGCATGCAGTGTTTGTAATTTATAAGTCCTGGGCAACAGTCCAACAGAGAATTGTGCAACAGAAAGCTGAGGTAACTTCACCGCAGTACAGGGTGTTAGCTTCACCGCAGTACACGGTGGTTAGCTTCGCCGCAGTACATGGGGGTTATGCGGCAAAGCGGACTACATGTGGGAATGGGCCACTTGACACGCGACATAGCACATTTTTTCCCCTTAATTACCAACTTCGAATAGTTTGAATAGTAAAATTTAAGTGCAAATCGAATCAAATAGCAAACACTATTCGAAAATTATTCGAAATTTCGAATATTCACACGCCCCTACTAAACAGCTAAAAGCCCACCTGGCAAGTCGTACCAAGAAAACACTGGTTGGGCATGCAGTGAAAGGTAAATTTTGACCACTCACGTCTTTCTTGACGCAGATGCGGACCGTTCCGTCTTCAATGAAGTACATACCATCAGCAGCATCTCCCTGCAATGGACACACGTGTAATTGCTAAACAACCAGCAACTTGAGCCCCCCCCCCCCCCCCCATAGATGCTTAAATTACATCTACTATGCAGTAACCAGGTAACTGGCACATTTAACACAAGCCCAAGCAAATAGGCAGCATCTTCACTGCCAAAAACGCTAGTAACACTTGGTTCTGCAAGATCAGGCCAGAAAACAATCCATTTGCAGAAGCCAACAACTTTCACTTGTTAGTTTGTTCGTATGTTCGGTCATTCATTCATTCATAATAAAGACTTTATTCAGTGTGTCTGGAGTCACAGTATATGCCAGGCATTTTATACTGGATAATAACAGGATCATGGTAGCAGCGTCTTGCGACACTCAGACTAGCCGCAATTACACTTTTATCTTGTTTTTGTTTGGCAAGTATTCCTGCTGAAAAACCACTTGGAAAGCAACACGTTTTCAATTATCCCCATGGCAAATGTTAAAATCAGCTGCAAAAGTATCACAGCAATAACCTATTTCTATAATACAGTAAAACCTCAATATATTGAACAGCGTGGGGATGACAAAACAGTTCGATATAGCCAGAATTCGATATATGGGATCACATAGAAAAATGCATCAAACTCCCACCAAATCACTCAACCAACCACTCAATGTGGTGGTCGATCAACCACTAGTTGCGCAGTAAATCTTCACGTGTTGCATTAATTGGAAGTAAGCAGGTGTGGTCTGCTCCTAATTGGCGACTGCAGTTTCGACCACGTAAACTCACACAAACACTGGACAGAGTGAAGCAGCTAGCTATAGCCACTGATGACGACAACCGCCTTCGCTGACAGCATCAAAAAAGAAGAAGCAGAAGAAGTAGATGCCATCACACAAGCACGAACGATTTAGGATGGCTGCCACAGCAGAAAAATAAGCCTTAGCGAGGCGACACTGTAGGAAAGCTCGGCACCTGTCAACAGGGCGCACCTGGTCTGTGCCTGCAGCATTCAATATATCCATTTTACATCTGACCCCATTCGAAATAAAGGATTAAAAATGCATGCGATTTTCAAGGTGATGTGTGGAGAGTTCGATATAGCCAATAATATGATATATCCATGTTCAGTATAGCAAGGTTTCATTGTAGTAGCTGCATTTTTCTGCTTCAGTTTTAGCTCACTGGATGGTGCCACCAGCCCACCGAATCACAGTTGATTGGTTGATATGTGGGGTTTAACGTCCGAAAACCAGCTCTGGTTATGAAAGACGCCATAGTGGAGGTCTCCGGAAATTTTGACCACCTGGGGTGCTTTAACGCGCACTGACATCGCACAGTACACGGGCCTCAACATTTCGCCTCCATCGAAATGCAGCTGCCGCGGCCGGGATTCGACCCCGCGACCCTCGGATCCGCAGCCAAGTACCATAGCCACTAGACCACCGTGGCGGGGCCACCCAATCACAGCCATGCCTCCAATTGCAATACAACAATACCAAATTGCAATACAACCACACTGCTTAATACAAATCTTTATAGCACTGAAAGTGACAATACTAAAGTATCTGTAAACCAGTGGTAAGGCCCTTCAGCCAGCTACTCCTACGACTTCTCTACTCGTTTCTTCTTCATCTATTGGATCGTAATGGTTGCAGCTTCTGTGTCATGAAATAGTTTTTAGAACATCTATTAAATGCAATAGTTACTCTGGCAAGACCATTGTTTGTTATATTTTGCTAATTACATTATATCTATGCATTAAATAAAAAGCTATCCCCTGACATCTTCTGGTCTTCAAAAGCCACACAGAAAGCAGTGGAATATCCGTAGTGCACCATAAGCCAAGAAGTGAAAACCACATGCAACGAGTTTCTTCAAGTGTCAAACTTAGAACTTTTTAGTTCTTGTGTCACACTAAGACTCTCTACTACACGTGTCACAGATGAATAAGGGCGAAAACCTTGCTACCAAGACGTACCTGCATGATGATGAGGTCCCCATCCTTGTAAGCCCGCGGCATCAGGGCATCACACAAATTCATGCGTTCATAATGCTGCAAAGGAAAGAACAAAGTCCTAAGAATACTGTCCACGAGTAAAACAAACGTTTTCCTGCCACTAAAAGCCCACACTGCTGGGATAATTCGAAGTTCAGTGAAACCGTGTGCTATCCCAGTGACACCACATTGTCACAAAATGTCACACCGAGGTGCTGTCAGCTAAGCTGTACTGCCACATTGTGTCACTGACACAGCATAGTAATAAACTAATTAGTGACAATAAGCAGCCACAATCCGTTGATGTCAGCCTATGCATCATAAATTCACCACACAATTATGTACACCCAGCATGTAGACGAGGGTCCCAAAGTCACATGACTGCATGAAATGTGGCCTTTGCTTAATTAACAAATCATGATTGCTTCAAAGCAGGCGGATGAACACAGCAAAAATAATTAGTAGGAAAGTAAAGAAAAAGCACAACACTTTGTCAACCTGGAAAATAATCTATTTGCAGAAAACAACACATTTAAATTTAGGCTTGAATGAGTTCAAACATGATGTAACAGAGAAGACATCGCTAAACGTTTTCTGCACACTAATGTGACCGATACAGAACAGTGGTACTAGTGTACTAATGGCACTAATGTGTCACTAATGGTACTAATGGTAGAACAATGGTACTAATGTGTCAGTTAACAGTTCCCTATGTACAAAGTAACATGGCACACTCATAACACCTGGTGACAATAAGCTGTCGCAACAAGTCAATACTGATTCCCAGTATACATGCGTCACCAATAAAGGACACTAATGCAAATCAGTGACAACAGGATGTCACACTATGTTACCAACTTATCATTAACGATCCTCTGTGATCTAGAATCACTAACGTAGCGCTACTAATGATTGTATGTGCAAAAGTGTTACTATTATACAGCACAGTCAAAACAGTTGTGAATTACAGGCTGTCACAACATGCCAGTGACATAACGCTACTGGCAATACACGCGTCTGTGCACTAGTAAACCTTAATTATTGCAACAATAAGTCACTAGTACGCTTTCTGTCACTGTGTCGAAAGTGGCGCTACACTGTCACAGTTTATCACTCACACCGTAAATGTTCCCACAGATTCACGAGAACAACAATATTGAGAATAAAGTGCAGCACACTCACATTGAGAGACTTGAGCATGGGCACCTTCTCGAGCAAGTTCTCGTATTCCTTGCGTTTCTTGAAGGCGCTCTTGAGCACGATGCGCCGGAAGGTCTGCCGGTTCATGGCCCACAGGGAGCCCTCTGTCACGGCCGTGATGGTGGCCGCTCGCGGCATGTTGTACATGAGCGCCAGCTCGCCAAAGCTGCCCGTTCCATCATACTTGCCCACCAGCTCAGTCCTGCTTGCCGTCCTTGTTCACGAAGATGTGGTATGTGCCGCTGTGGATCACGTAGAAGTTGTCACCGTCGTCACCCTGCTTGATCACCACCTCTCCCGGCTTGACCTGTGCATGCAGGAACAGCGACGAAAATGAAGGAGTGGGTATGGCATTGCCTGTTCTTGAGCTATCTTTCCCTGTCCCATTGCTACGAGATGATGGCACCATGTCTACACATAACTGGCAGTGCTGCAAGGATGTAGGTAATCCTGCTTTTTTTGTGTGTGTATGTAGCAAATGAGTTCAGCTAGAGAATGCATGTAACAAAGCACCCATTTCTTTTTAACCACCTGAGTGATAGTGTTAGTTTTTACCATGTACTCTTTTTAAACTTATTTCTTCTTGTTTGTAGTAAAATGCCAAGAACTATACTGCAGCACCGTAAGATTGTAGCACTGTTGTCAGAGCCACACAGCACTGTAAGAATATTCACCACCTCATTTCACACCCTGCACACTACCTTAATTATATTGGCAGTGAGGTAATTGAATTGAGATTCGAAGCTGTACCAAGAAAATGAATAGACTTATATCCAAGTTCTCAGCTTTCCCAATGTATTATGTAGATTTGGGAATGAGTACAGCTAGAAGAGGTGGATTGTTTTATAGAAGGATAATTTCCAGGCAAATTCCACAGCTCTACTTTATCAGCTAAGAGGTTAGCACTCTTTCAGAAGTGTTGTTCAAAAGTATCTGAATGTGTATTGTAGCGGCACTAAGCACTCACCTTATGGTGAATGTTCTAAGAGTGGTAGCACTATTCAAAACATGCAAGTAACAGTAAAGAGGCTCGGGCGTTTCATTTTATGCTATTCGTGGGTGATCTAGCGTACTGCCTCTACAAGGTAAAGAAATCAAGTAGCAATCTGCAAAGGAACTGCTGGTTGCTTCATGGATTGCTGGTCTATGTCCTTACATTTTGGTGCCAAAATATGGGAATATCCTTGGCCTCATACTTCACTTCTCGTTATCTCTCAAAGGTAAAGTTGGTGAGTTCCAAGGGTGAAATCTAATTTTCACAGAAATATTTCATGATTAATCGGTGGAATATAACTGCAACATTTTTTCAATATCGCAGACAATAATTTGCCAGCACAGAATGTACTAAGTGAGGACTAACCACTATAATTCATGTCAAACTTTATCTTGTGGGACTGGTCGAAAACTTCAGAGTATGAAGATACTACCACTTTGTTCAAATTCACCAGACATTTGTAACAGCTAAAGTCTGGTGAATTTAAACACATCATTGATGAATTATCTATCATCATGGTGAATTTCAACACATCTGCAATCATTGATAAATTAACGAACTGAAGGAGTGGGAACTAGCAAAGCAATATGCACTTACCTTCCGCTCAAACATGGCATCTATCACCTCCTGCATCTGGTTCTGAAAAGTTAAAAATTGGAATAAATAAGTCTAACATAAAGGTAAGACATCAATTAAAGCTTTTAATAACATTGATTGATTTGTATGGTTTTATGCCCTGAAACTACAATGTGATTATATGAGACTCTGTAGTAGAAGGCTCCAGAAATTTCAACCACCTAGGGTTCCTTAACATGCGCTGACATCGCACAGTTCGCGAGTCTGAACATTTCGCCTCCATCAAAAGGCAGCCGGCACAGCCAGGATTCGATCTCGTGACCTTCGGATTAGCAGCTGAGTGCCATAACCACTAGAACACAGAGGCGGAGCTTTCTGTCGAACCATACAGCCATTTAGTGCCCAAGCACAGCTCCACACGGAAAAACTTCACGATTTTTTCACCTTTACATCTAGCCATGAAAAGTACAATGGTACGAAAAGACTGAAATGTCTTTCTGCAGCAAAACCCAATTAGTTCTACAGTACAAATTACTGTTTAGCAGCTGGTAGGCTGAACTAACCATAACTGAAAACATCCTCCAGCCCATTAAGGTGGGTCAACAGGCTATGCACTCAGTTTTCGTGCATGAATCAGAATTCTGAAACATCAAACTCAGCGCATTATATGTGATATAATGAGAATTGCAGAGTTAAATATGTTAAAACACCAAACTGCTTTCCTGCATGTCCAAGCTGATGTAACTGCATTGGAAGTGATCCAGCTTGACCTGTGTTATACCACAGACATAACAAATCCAGATATAACGAATTACCGGTTGTAACAAAGTAACTTAAAAATTGTATGGCCATTAAAGCAGTGTTATGAATACATATTTATAACGAATTGTCTGATACAATGAAGCTTTCATCGTGTTAAGCGGACTTCGTTATACCGAGGTTTGACATTATGCTGATGAATATGATGATGACATTGACGAAGGGAAGGAGTACCAAAAGCAGTGTGGCTTTTTCATTAAAATGGTTAGTTAAGATAAGTGATTAATTACAAGAACAAACTGCCCCAAGATATATCTAAGAAATATATATCAAGGTATACTAACAACGTCCAAGGACTTGAACAGCAGGATGTTCTTGACTGCCTCTCCGAGCCTCTCGCGCTGCTCATCAGATTTGGGATGCACCACCTGGACGAAATGGAAGCAGTGCAGGAATGAAACAGTACTAATTTACTGAACTTAAAACACCTCGTTCCATTTTCTGTCACCGTTGGGCATAGTTCCGAAAATATACACAAGCTTTTCCTTTCCCAGCAGCCATTCCCCAGCAAGGACTACAAGAGCAATACATCACCATAATCACCCTAAATAAAAGGAAAGCTCAGTGGTGTCGCAACTGTAATACTGTCATAAGAATGCAGACAAAAGAAAGAGAGAAAAATTGAACTGTAGCCTAAACAATGAATTTATTTATCGCAACAAAAGGAATGTGCACGGACAGCAGGATGCAATCGAAGGTGCTAATTAGAAAACTATAGGATGCAAAACCTCACATGTCATAAGCAGAGAGGTAAGAGAAAAAAAGAGTGGTCAATAATGTAATACAAGAAGCATACATTCAGCTGCGCAACCTTCAGCAGTGGGATACTAAACTGAAACACATGAAAGAAACCAAAATTGAAAGAAGACATCTACACATGAAAGAAAACCAAAATTTGCCAGGTTTTGCGAAGTCATGCAAGCTACCAGCTTAAAGGAAAGAAATTTCAGCCAACGTGCAAGATGAGAAAAACATGGCCGCCCAAGCACAAGGTGGTTACAAGGTATACTGATGAAAAAAGTCTCACCGGCAGTTACATATATTCACTGTGTCACAAATAGTCGCCAGTGAACTCGGCCATGCAAAACATCACATTCCTCAAGTATGAAAGGCAATTGTAATGTGCTGCATCATGCTCAATCAACTGTGGCATAAATCAAATGCCCACACTGCATGCAACTCACCTTGGCACCCTCATCGTCCTCATCCTCAGCTGGGTCGTAGTGCTCAGCAAACACTGCAAGCACACCGCAAGAAGCAACCTCAGTATTACTGCTTCAGTGTATAATCACTCGCTAAATTCAATAACTTCAACCAATTTGCTTTTCTTACAAATTCACGTCCGTGCAAAAGATCTTGTAGCCACATTCTTTAGCAATCAAAGTAATTAAGTGCTGTGCTAAGCGCAACTTTAAAGCAGGACAGGACGAGTAGCGCTACTCGCAACAAGCGCACAACGAAACCACCACTCGCCGCGACTGCCGTGGCTGATGCTGTCAAAGCTGTGATGCAATTCGTGAATCATGGATGCGTGTTCACGGTATAGTTGCGAATGTGTGCTTAAAGCCAGAACGAAACTACTACCGCATCGCAACCGCTGCTGATAAAACCGCGACTGATGATGCATACGACAGTACTAGCGAGAAGATCATAGTAATTCTTGGCCAACGCACTTAAAGTAAATGCGTGAGCGGGCACTCTGCATCTGATGACCCCAAACGAGTTTCCCTCAAGTGCCGTGGTACATGCGAAATGTGAAACCTCATCACTTCACCCTTGAAAACTAGCTTTCTTTTTTCCCCCCCGTAATCATTTATGGAAGAGGAGAGGCGAGGGTATTTATTGGAATAAAGAACCACAGAACACTTTTGCTCACCGTCCGCGGGAGATGCCCAAATGTCACAGCAGCCGGAAGAAAACAAATGCCACGGGCAACACTATGTATTTGTCGCTTATTTTTTATTAATTTTATTTCATTTCCCATATGACCACATATGTTTGCTGTCAGTGCAGTGCGTTCACTCAGGGACAGCAATCCCATCAAACTGCTATTTTAGCAGCATTTAATTCCTGCCCTTGCATGTTTTTCAATATTTAATCGGATATGGAATTTTCTTTTTGTCTGTGCTGACCATTAGAATAGTTTGTAAATACCGAAACACTGTACTGTAACACTACTGTGAAAAACAATGCCAAATAAACTGAAACTAAGCTAAAGATATGACTCAATCGTAGGCTGTGACCGCTGAAACGCACATGCTAATGCATCTGCACCACCAGCACCTACAACCATAGCCTCCTATATCCTTAACTTGTACAGTGGACATGCTACATATATGGGCCAATCTATGCGGTGTGGCATATGACACAGCGAACGCAAGAATAAACGTGTTTGGTGGGCACTCTGCAACTACATCTTGGTCAGAGTTCCCTGGAGGCGGAAGTCAACACCCTGCTGAAAACTGTTTATAACTTTTGAAGACCTCGCCAAGTTTGATGGTGTAGGAACAGCATTTTTGTTCGCTACAACAGGCAAACAATTACTGCACAATCATGTAATACGAGGTATCACGTGTAACAATTGTGATGCTACTCACGTTTACCCTATATATATATATGGAGGCAAAAAAAAAAACGACCAATAATCTTTATGCAAGATGGGGACCCCGCCCCATTTCACACATCCTGCCCATGCCTGGATTGACGCCCATATTCAAGGACACTTTTTTGGGACGTAGTGGCTTTCTGGAATGGCTTGCAAGAAGTCCTAAGCTAACGCTCTGCGGCCCCTCCCTATGCAACTGGACGGGCTAAAATAAAAGCTAAAGAACTGAAAAAACTGACTGAATTAAGGATTTGCAAACGTACCGTACCGCATGGGCATCCACAGAAGCCTGTTGCAGTTAACATATTCCGAATCATTTACGCAAAGGCATTGGATAACCGGGCTAGCTTATTCAGAATTATTATTTTATTATTTATTTCCAAACTCTTGGACATCATGGCCGTATAGGCCACACTACAGGGTGGGCGCAGTCTAAGCTTACAAAAGTAAGAAAATAAATTAAAGCAGAACCTTAGACGATACTAAAATACATATTTGTAACGTGATGTAACAGTGATATTTCATGCGGTACGAAATATACCATGTAATGTATTTCAGCTAGAACAGTACAGTGCAATGTCTACGTGACACTGCATGTACATTCAATTTTCGTAAAACAATTTTAATGTGTTCTTCAAAGCTTGCAATGCTACTTGAATTCGAGACAGACACCCACGTGCAAAAGGTTTCTTCTAATCATTCATGGAAAAATATGAATACGCCCACGCATGTCAACAGGATTTGGGAATTTACCTCATAAAAATGTCATATTATATATATATATATATATATATATATATATATATATATATATGTGGAATTAGGCATATCGATTTGCATATACAGCATGTGCTTGTAAATGACCAGACTTGCCCGATGCTTGATAGACAGTAAGGTTAAAAGTGGGTGAGTCAGTGATTGACCTTCATGCCGAGTAGGTGAAGCAGTGCACTTTTCAACGAAGACAAAGGGAAAGACAAGAAATCAGCAAGTGCCGTGCCTCTTTCGTGTTTCCCCTTTTGTGTTCGTTAAATGTTCTCTGCTTCACCTATACGGTATGGTGATCATCATAGAGCTACATATGGAAATTATTATACAGGTCTTATATTGCCAAATCACTAATTGGGTAAATGTGGCCATATACTTACACACATCATATATAGCATATGCCCAATTCCTGATATGGTCATATATGCATATCCGGCTATATATGGAACATTTTTGTATGTGGCCATTCGTGATAAAGCCATATATGGCAAACTTTTGTAGAGGCCTTGCATTGTCATATATGGCATTATCACGAAATGGGCAAGTATGGCCATATATACGGACATGTGCCATATAAAGCCAGACAAGCCTAATTACCGATATGGTCATATATGGCAATCTTTAAAGGGATTTATTGCTCCACCAGGCATTTCTAACTTTCCTGGGAACAAGATAGCAAGTGGTCTGAATATTAGTCTTATAATTACTAACGAAGAAATTTAAGTATAGCAGTTTCAGTCATTGAGCCAGCTGTAAGCAACTCAAGGAACCAAAGCGTTACAGGATATTAACAGAGTCAGTTCGGGAGTATTGGGAAAGCATTAACCTACGGATTTTCCCTCCTTATGAACTCCAACTATGTCAGTACTCTCAGCGATGCATGACAATTTCCCGATTTTAAGTACCAAAAATGCCTTTTTGTTTCACGAAATCTCTTAAGTGTTCAAGAAGAAGAAAATTTCAACACAGATATAACTTGTACGTACCTCGATGCTCCGATTATAAAAACGAAGGTACCTTTTATTTTCCAAAAAACCCATTAAGTATTGAAAAGGTTAGAAAAAAAATTTCAAACGGAGATTTAATCTGTAACCCCCTCCTGGTCCCAGCACCACTTTCGCTCATTTGTGCCGCATATATTCTGCAATGCTTCGACCTTGGGGCACATAGATACAACCAGGGTGGAGCCAAAGACGTCCAAATTTAATGATCTTCGCACGAATATATGATCTCTACACTTGCTGGACCCAGTCTGGATGAAAGGGTTTTACAAATTCTTGTGAAATAATTTTGACCTTTTCTTGGAGATTAGAGGGACACTAATGTGAACAGTAGAGTGGTTTAAATTGAAAAATTGTGTTTCAGTAACTCTACTGCTGCTAATTTCGTATTTCTGTGCTCAGTGCATCAGAAAAAGACAGTGAATGTCGACGTTTCATATTTGAATTTCGCACAGAAGCACAGAGCTCAACAGGCCATAGACCTCCCATCCATTCTTGTTTTAACAGCAAAGCCATTCTAGCTCGGGGTAGAATGTCTGTCATGACCTGAAAACTCGCCATAGAAGGCTATGCACCATAGGGGTACTAAAACAAAGCCACAGTGTCCTCTCTCACTAAAGTGAAACGATTCTTCTTCACGCCTATACTCCGTTTCACACATCAGGTGCAATGCTGTGCAGGCTAACCAAGTAGTTCGTAAAGAAAAAAAAGAAGGAGAAGCGTTGTATTGCTCCGACAAACCAACTTGCATATTTCGATTGTTTTCCCAGCAATATGAGCTTACGTATTTTGTCAGGCTGATGAGAAATGTATAATGATGTAAGGCTTCAGTGAGGAATTTATTGTTTTTCACTCACCTCGAGCAATCCACTACTTTTGGTCACTGAAGTACACAGTGCAAACACAAGCACTAGCTTTGATAGTGTTGTGCTTGATATATGAAAAAGAGTATGGTTAACATTTCGCACAACCAGGTCAGGATGCTTTGGCTGCAGCACACCTTACGATTTCTTTGAGTCCTTTATGCTAACATCGAAAGAACGCTGGCTGGGTTGGACAGGGAATCAAGCCCAGGCCATATACGTGGATGGCAGGATGTTCTAACAAAGAACCACGCCAGGGGCTGACACTGCCTCGGTAAAAAGCCCCTATATGTCGCGCATAGCAATGCATATCCACGTATACTATGATACAGCAAAGGTGCGGGAAGGGGAAGTGAGGCTGAGGAGGGAAAGAAGGTGCTCAGAGAGTAAAGTATAGTATAGCCTCATACAGTGTAGCAAAGAGGTAAGAACGGAAATGGAGGGTAGGGAGGATAATATGGGGGTGATGCAGAAGGACATGAGGAGGGGAGTGGGTAAACAATAGCATACCCATGTATAGTGTATAGTGTGGTACAGCAAGGAGGTGCGGAACGAACGTCAGGGTGAGGAGGGAAAATAGGAGGGTAAGGTCACCAGTGCCATAGTAAAGGGGATATGCAGTGACATCACTGAGGCCGCCATTTTGTTGCACAGCCAGAACAGTGAAAGGCCTGCCCTTTTTCTGAAACAGGTTATCTCCAAAAGCACAGGGGAAGTGTGAAGCGTACTACTAAATGGCATGTGCTGATGTCACATGAATGTTCCCTATAGTATAACACGGGGATGGGAAAGGGAGGTGGGGTGTGAGGAGTGGTATAAGAGTGAGGAAGAAGGTAACGAGGAGGAGAGAGGGTAAAGCGCAGCATGCCCACGCATAGTAACGTATAGCAAGGTGGTGGGAAATGGAAGATGAAGATGAGGAAAGGAAGAGGGGAAGGCCACCAGCTCCGTAGTGACCTAGCTGCCCATAATTATTTTGTTGGTGGATGTCGCAATAAGTCTGAAAAATGGAGGCGAATATCGTTTGTAGACTTTTGAATTCGAATAAGTTAACTTCAGGCCATCTGTGCCCAAAGTTTCCTACAGCGTAAGCACACTACGCTTATGTTGTAGTCAGCTTATTGTCGGATTTTGGTGTATTCACTTTACTAACATGAGTCTTCTCTTCACAAAGGCGGTTCTTTTGGCATCATGAAGAGGTAATTTACTAACAAACCAAAATAGTTTTTTCACTTCAGTGTCCCTTAATGCAACAGGTTTTATTGTAAATGCCAATAACTGTGAATGTAATGTAATACTGGAGAAATGAAAAATAGTTTTTCACTTTAGCCTCCCCTTAATAGTACGAATTTTATTGCATATGCACGTTAACTGTGTATGTAAAGTAACTACTGCTCCATTGAATCAGCACTATGCACATATTATGCAGGGCATATTATAACAACGAATAACTCCCTATAAGAAAACCATACCAACAATGGCATGCTTATTGCAGCTGGAAGGAGGCAGGTAATACTGAAACACAACTATGCATAATTTATGGGATGTCTTTTTTTACTGCTATAGCAATTATACGGACAGTCTCAACGGGTTTTGTCGCCGCCGTCATGTCCCGTATAAAGTCCAAATTGATACCAACACCCCCCCGCGCATCGTACGTTTTACCCGCGGGTAAAAGCACGCGAGTGGGGGCGACGAACACCGCTGAAGTAAAGATAAAACGAGCCCCGCCCATTTCCGTCGCTCGGAGGGCACATGAGATAACATCACCCCGATCGGGACGCCTCTCGTCGAAGCTGAGAGGAAACAACCCCGCCCGTCTTTAACGAGCATGAAAGGTGGTGTCGCTCGAGCAGCAACTGCGGACTTCGCACGGTCGCCATCGCTAGCGCGCATTCAAACTTGGCAGCCATCAGCGGGATGTTCGTAAACCCTTCTACGTGCTGCGCTCTCAACGCGATGAGACTGTGAAAAGTGTCCCTTAAGCAGCCGTATTCTCTTACACCAGCGTTTTGTAGAGTTAAGGCCCGCGCACACTAGCGGAAAAACGCGCGCGGCGCACCGCCGGCGGAGAAACGCTTCGGCGGCGACACAGCCACACTACTCGCGGCAAAACGCAGCGGCAGTCCCGCGAAATCCAGCCTCCTTCGGGCGAACGAGCGCGAGAGGCAAGCGAGCCACCGCACGGGTACGAAACGAGCCTCCGGGCGGGTCCGCATGACTCCGCGATGGAGAGCGTACGTCACGGACGGGGACGCTCTGATTGGTCTCGTCCCCGGCGGCACGCGGCGCGCCGCGAGAAATCGCGCACGGAGCGATCCCTCTCGCGGCACGAGAACCCTGCGGCGCGGCAGTCTCGGAGGTTCGCATTTTGCCGCCGGCGGCGCGCCGCGCGCGTTTTTCCGCTAGTGTGCACGGTCCTTTACAATTTCTTGCCATCGCATTCACTGCTTCGCCCTTTCTCTGCAACTGTGATTTTTTTGTTTGTTTGACGGTTTGTTTCCAGATTCTAGTATATGTCAATTTCACTATACTCAGAGTTCCGACTATCCGAGTTCCTGCTGGGACTGAATTAAAGTGGGTACTCAATTGCAACTATCTAGCAACGCAGTCACTCCGTCAGAGCTTGAGAGATCATTCAGGAAAAAGACCCTTCGGGGTGTACCGCGCGAGCAGCCACGTTGCTAAGACGCACACATTGCAATGCAGATGCACAGTACTGCGCCAGATGTCACGACCACTTCCTGGGTAGAACATATTCCCAGAGGCTCTGGGTTTCAGCGTTTATGGAAGTATCAATCATGTTGTGCTGGTTCCTGGAACGCGGAGCGTGGAATGCGGCGCTGTTAAACGCTCGCGCAGGCGCAGTAACGATATAACAATGCCGACATCACAATCACTACTTTGCAGGATGAAAGTGTGCTCGTTCCCGTAAATGTGGCACACGCTCTGCCCATTTTTACCACAATCTAAAAGAGAGCGGTAGTCAGACCCTTTAATTCCTTTCTACTTACTCCAAAATTACAATACGACAATTAGGAACTTGAATAACTTCCCTTTTACTTGCCTAGGCTTCAATGTTTGTCGGTCACAACCGGAGTCCGGTTTAAACACACACACTGTGTGCGCGTGTGTTGCCTTCCTGTTACGAGTCTGTAAGAACGTCGCGGCCTGCTTGAAGACCAACATCCACATTCTTTATATATATATATAACAGAATTGGCGATGCGCCTCTTAGAGAACGACGGTTTATTAAGTCAACGTTTCGGTCGGAGCCCGACCTTTTTCAAGAGTCTTGAAAAAGGTCGGGCTCCGACCGAAACGTTGACTTAATAAACCGTCGTTCTCTAAGAGGCGCATCGCCAATTCTGTTATCAACTAGCGGCAACCCATGCTATTTTTGCATATACAGTCTATATATATATATATATATATATATATATATATATATATATATATATATATATATACTGCGTGCGTGCGTACACTGCACAATGACAAATAAACTTTGATTCCCAAAAGATGTCGGCCAGGTCGAACACGAAACCGGCGTTTCCGTTATTTTCCCGTGTATTTTTTTTTTCGCGCTGGTGGTGTTGCACATAAACATTTACGCGAACTTTTTCCCAAATAAAAGTATGTAGCAGCGAGTCCGTGCATTTGCTGTTCTTTTTCCTTTTTTTTTTCGCTTCCCCCTCTGTGAGCGTTCCACAAACTGCAGAAGATCTGACAGGCGTCAGTAATGCAACCAGGGTACCGAGAATTAACAACAACGAAAAAAGAGGTCATTACGAATGTTGCATGGCAACCTAAATATGCTTCCGCATGTTTCCACGAAGAGCTTCAGTGTATTGTGCAGTTCTGCAGATGAACCTTTAATACTATACTGACTGTGCCAAGCAAGCACCCGGAAACACCAACATGTGGCTACACTGCTTACCGCGCAGGCATTCCCTTTTTTGTTTGTTTTCTAATGGCAGAAAGGTCAGCAAAACTCACCAGATTTGCGCCTCGAATACCGGCCTGGTGGCTCTGAAAATGGATAGAGAAAGATAGAATAGGTGAGAATCACGTGCAAGCACTGCATCACTCAGCCGCATTCAAATACCTTAACAGTGGCAAAGCTTAGGTGCTTCGCTTAGGAACACTTTTCTTATAACCTATTGAAATACACAGCAGTCAACCTTTTTTCTTTTTTTTCACTCTTGCACAGCTGAGACATATGTGTATCGTTGAAAAGGCAGTGAAAACTTTCTGCGATGTGCAAAGACATAATACAGCAACACTTAAATAACGCCCTTGGCTTTGAATTATCTTTTTTTTTTTCATTAACGAACTTAAGTAAAAAACAGTTGTCGACGCTCAAGCGTGCATCTAGCAAACACAATGTGCACATTTACATATGACAAATTTAACACCGTGGCTGGGATGTACGGTGTTCCAAAATCACAATTAGAAGGCCGTTCAACGTTTTGCAATTTACAAATGCAGTTTTCGCAAACAGAGATGGATTGCCAGTCTTTAGCACCAGTCTAGCCTCAAGTCGCAAAAGAAGTGTGCGCCAGGCTACGATGATGAATGACATTTTTCCATCAAATCGAGAACGAAGAGAACCCTTTCTAAGACATATCCCAAAATGTCAAAAAAAGAAAGAAAATTCGCGGCGTACCGCAGTGACACGCGCAGTACTGAAGTGACACGTCGCAGTCATACACAAGCTTGCATCGAGTCATACATATCAAAGAAACAGCATGCATGACCCCGTAACGCTAGCAGTAGCTAGAAGCGCCTTCTACACATGAGCGTACACTACATACATACAAAAACACCGACACAACAGCGAAACAGCAATCCTCGCCCTGCAAGGACGTATACAACTCGCTCTGCATAGCACCTAGGACACATACGACACAGTCAATCACCCGTTTACACGTACAAATCTCGCCCAACTTTTTCCTTCCCGCCAGATGAGCACACGCCCCTTGCTACGCAGTTCCGTCGTCACGCACAAAGACTTCCGACGTCGGGCGTCTTACGACAGGGGCGCCCTCTTTCACCAGTCGACGTCACAGCCTGCCCAGTGCCCGGACGGTCCGTGACAGGCATGACGCTCAGAGGAAGGATATCCAAGACACCACAGCCGCCGCCGACAACGACGACTGGAGGCACGTTAGCCACGTCTTCGACCGGTGCGACCGCATACTTACGGGGAAAGGCTACGTAAAGCGTGACGCGGAAGCAGTAAAGAAAAAAGAAAAAAAAACGGAAGTTCTTACGTTTTTTCCCTGTTGCAGACGACAGAAAAAAAGACAAGAGAAAGAGACGGTCAGATTACGTATAAATGCGCGCAGAACAGGGACTCGGGGTCCCGGAGGACAGCGAAGCGCCGTACCTTTCTTCTCTCCTGTCAGGGCCGTCGGGAAAGAGTAGAGAAGATGAAGAGATGACGGTCAGTATGACGTTCCCGGTCGCGCAAAGAAAAAAGGACGCGACGGATCCGCGCTCACCTTTGGACATGACGGCAAGCTTCGTCTTCCTTCGTCCCCCATGCAATCGTGCGCATACTTTTTCGTTAACGGCGTAAACGGCTCGCATTCATTTGGCGCGCCGAGAGTATCGCTGAGAGCATGCCTGGGCCGCCGTTGCTGACGCCCTTCTGCAGAGGTGGAGGAATACGAAAGTACGAAGTGCGAACCCAAGCTTAGTGCGAACGGAAAGTACGACAGCAACCCGACGCGCAAGCGGTGAGATGTTTCTTGTCCTGTGGTTTCACCGCTGATGATCGTCGTGGGGGTGTGATTTTGCAGGTCGGTGCCCACTGGAAGGGTAAAATCGCCACAGACGTTGACGTCATCTACAACCGAATTGTTGACAGACTGTGGTCCCGAGTCTACAGTCGAGGTCTAATACCACATATAGACCCCTGATCGTTGATGGCTCGTTTAAACGTTACTGCAATGCACAAATAACAAACTCGACCTGCTTAGGCTAAAGGGTGCAACCCAGCTTTTCCCCAAAAGATTCATCGGTCCCTTATCATATTCTAAGACGACCTGACGGCGAAAACTCATTACACATCGTCGTAAGGACATTTCGACGTAGGTTGGTTCAAATGATCTCTAAATTTATTTGACACCACGTCAGTGTCCTTTGGATAGCCTGGCTGTAAAGATTAACATTCAATCACGGGTGATGATTATCACGATGACCTAAATATGCGTCATCTACCCACTTAGTGATATATGCCAAGACTCATGCGGGTTAACAATTAATTTACCGATCGAAATTGACCGACTTAAATTGCTGAATGAGATTATGTACCCGCATGTCTGTGGCCGAAGAATGGTGGTAGACCAACGCGTGATTGTGTTATCGTTATTCGTGACATAAACGATTACCACATCACGTTGTTGATGTTGCCGCCTGTCAGTGGTATATACCAGGCGGAAGAAACGACCTTGCTCGACGTCATCCAACATTTGGCCCCATTAGGACATTGGTGCCATTTTTGGTACCATTCTTTGGACCACTTTTTGCACCATTCGCGTTGACGACCAGGACGCGACGACACTTTTATGCATTTGGCGAAGCGTGAAGGTTTTCGCCTTAATAATGCAGTGTATTGGGGTTACGTAAAGGGTAACCCTTTCCCTAATTTTTCCAAAAGTAACGAAGGAGCAGCGGGAGATGTCCCGCCCGGGACAGGGGAGCCGGAAGGGCTAAATCCTGGACTAAGTCAAGCGGGTGACCGTGGCCAATTGGATGCATGGACCTAGAGCTTGTTTCCGTAGCCCTCCCCGTCCCCTTTTCCCTTTATTTTTTTCTCCATCGTAAGGCTAGCCAATAGTATTATCTGTTGTTGTTGTTGTTGTTGTTGTTGTCGTCGTCGTCGTCGTCGTTGTTGTTGTTGTTGTTGTTAGTGGAGGACTGGTCAAGAATAGCGCAGTTTAACCATTAGTTTATCTTGAAATGTCATACACTAATAAATAAAAAATAAAAAGAGAACATGAAAAGAACGGAACTACAGTGATTGTGTGCACCTGTGCAGTTAAAACGGCCACATTTATCGTTAAACATGAACCAGAACAATTTAAAATAACTGTAATTAAAATCGCATACGCTTTTATCATTTCCCTGAGAACCACGAACGACATCAAAAGACTTCCCTGTCGCTGAATATCCCCGTAATTAATTCCAACAAGCCTCATTCTTCATTCTCTTCTTGCTTTTCATATGTTTTCTTTCTTTTCACGTAAAGGACATCACCCCTCCCTCCCTCGTTCAGCCCCCCTCCCCCAGCAATTAAGAGGTCGTGCTGTTTGTGAAGCGGAAGACGACGTACTCGAGGAAATTTTGCGCAGCGTGAAGTCATCCGTGATGAGGACCGACTGGAACACGACTCGGAGTCGTCCACGATGATAACGCTTATTTTCATTACGACGACGTCGGAACGGTGGCGCATTGCGAGGCCACTGTGAGGGCAGCATCAGCCATGTTCTCGTCGCCAAATGTTGTACCTAGAACACAGAGGAACGGCGCATCCTGTTGTTGTTGTCGTCGTTGTGTTGTCGTCATACGATGTATGAACATCATGTTCTTTTATTCCCTGTCCCCCGCGCGCCCATCATCATCTTTCATAAACAACACTTCTGTTTATTTTGCGTTCTATGGTTCATTAACTTCGTGCACGCAACTATCGCTGCGTGTAGTCTATATAGTGGGGTTTTAATTGATTGATTTGTAGGGTCTAACGTCCCAAAACCAGTTCTGATTATGAGAGACGCAGTATAGTGGAGGTCTCCGGAAACTTCGACCACCTGGGGTTCTTTTAACGTGCACTGACATCGCACAGCACACGGGCCTCAACATGTCGCCTCCATCGAAATGCAGCCGCCGCGGGCGGGATTCGATCGCGCGACCTTCGGAATCAGCAGCCGAGTGCCGCAATCACTAGACCACCGTGGCGGGGCTATAGAGGGTTTTAAAGAAGGGCACAAGATGTGTAGCCAATCAAGAGTATATAAAGGACACCTTTTACGTATACGTAGGCCACAAGAACACAAGGCTATAGCGTTAGATAAGAGAAGAACGAGTTCAGGGAAAGATAGAGGCTTGAAGTGATGTACCATGTCGTTGAAAAAGAAGCATCGCTTGCCTTGGTCAGCTATATATACGTATACACCAAGTATTGCATGGGCAGGAGTTGCAGGAAACACGGGGAAGAAAGCTGTACGGAGACGCGATTACAAACAAAATTGCATTACGCTCGCTGACGAAACGAGAGATCGTACGAACAACATTGAAAAGCGAACCCGACGCGCGCTACTGGTATTAATAATGATAAATGCTTCTTCCGATTTATTATAATTACCAGTGTCGCCAGGCTGGCTGGAAGTTCCTGTACCATCTCGACAACGGGAAGGTTGAGAGCGAAACCGGAAAGCATTTGAACGGGCTAACTTTGTGAAGGATGATGATCATGATCCGCCTTTCTGTCGCGCCTATCTGGGCCCCCTCCAAAAGCGATCGTTTGAAGAATCCCGGGGCACGAAGAAGCTTACGAGAAAGTGTTTACGCCAAAAATAGGAAACAAAATTCAAACACAGAATGAAAGACCGAAGGAAGAGATCCTATACTACAGACTAATCGACAGAAATAAATTCAATCTACTAAACTTCTGTACATTCGAAATCTGTGACATAAAATGGTGGTAACTGTTGTCAACCTGATAATTTATCCGCCAGCCTTCCGCCTTCTTTATTTCTGCATCGTTTTTTTTAATAACATAGGTTCATTATGATTATCATTTCTAATCATTATTTTGTTACCCTACCTAACTATTGTACAATTTTGTACCATAATGTATGCAGACCTTTTAACCCACTCCTGTAAAAATCCTTGACGGGATTGACAGTATCACTAAATTAAAAAAATCGTCTGGCAACGACCGTAATGAGGCTAATGACAGTGATGACGCCTTTCCCACACATTATTGTAATGCCACTAAACTGCATACTACAAATAACGTCTCGCACGAGCTGGAATGTGGTACGAGAAAGCCAGCCGTCAACCTGAATCCCATGTATATACAGGGCTCAGGCTGACGTGTACTATTATACCTTAGCATACGCGAGACCCATACCACTTGCGCGTCGGTCGCTCTTGACAGGCAATTAAAGGGATACCGCGCAGCGCTGCTGTAAAAGCCGCATTTGTGACACACTCGCAAAGCATGGGAGATTAAATATCTATACTATACAGGCCAGGTGCGTCGATCACCGACGCAACGTCCTAACGCACTGGCATCGGTTTTCCAATTTGCGATATGCCCTGAGAAAGGATAATCGGTCAAAAGTCGAGCGCGTTTGGGGTGGAGTGCACCTACGGGGCACTACGGGTGCACCGGGTCACCTACGGGGCAGAAACTGGGCGGCTAACTGAGAGGGTTCAGCTTAAATTGAGGACGACGCAGCGAGCTAGGAAACGGAAAATGGTAGGTGTAACATTAAGGGACAAGAAGAGAGTGGAGTGGGTTAGGGAACAAACGCGTATTAAGGACATATTAATGGGAATTAAGAAGCAGAAATGGGCGTGGGCGGGCCATGTAATGCGAAGACAAGAGAGAGAGAGAGAGATAATGGGCGGAAGGCAGGAAGGTTAACCGGAAAGGTAAATATCCAGTTTGCTACCCTGCACTGGGGAAGGGGTGAAGGGAGACAGAAAGGGATGGAAAAAGAATAAAGAAAGAAGGAGAGAGGTCAAATCGCACACACACACACAAGCACGGCATGTGTCACAGACGGTTCACGAGGCCCGTTGCGCGCAAAAACTTGAGCACAGCCTTCGTGGCTTTCTGCTGCGAGACACTATCTGTCCGGCATTCCAATATGGTTTGCTCGGACAGCGGTCGATCATCAAGGCGTGACAATTCTGTGGCGAGAGTCTGTCGCTGGGAGCAGTACCCAGGGCAATCGCAGAGGACGTGCTCAATCGTTTCCTCGCTGCCGCAGTGAATACAGGCAGCACTGTCTTCCAGTCCAATGCGACAGCCGAAACTTCGTGTGAATGACGCGCCTAGCCACAGGCGGCAAAGCGTGCACGGTAGTTTCACAGCGGGTAAGCCCGCGCGGAACTCGCAGTTGTAGTGATGGGTCGAGGCGGTGTAGACGGGTATGTAGAAGACCAGGAGTGTTCCACTGCGCTATAGTCATATCACGCGCAAGCGAGCGAAGTTTTCTTACTGCATCCGTTCTTGACAGTGGGATGGCTTGCAGCACTCCAATTTCGTGGGCACGTTTCGCAGCATTATCTGCGTGCTCGTTGCCGATTATTCCAGAGTGGCCTGGTAGCCACTGCAACGTGATGCCATGACCTTTGTCGGTTAATTGGTGATAGAGCTGTCGTGTTTGAAGCACTAATTGGTCTTGCGGCCCGCTACGTAAGGCCGATAAAAGGCACTGAAGGGCTGACCTAGAATCTGTAAAGATGGCCCATTTCTGTGGCGGCTCTCCATCGATCACGCAAAGTGCGGTGCGTAGTGCCTCAAGCTCCACGGCTGTCGATGTTGTGCCATGAGACGTCTTGAACATTACATCTACTGCTTTGGCAGGGAAGGTCACAGCTCCTGCAGATCTGCCTGCTGCTGTTGAGCCATCAGTGTAAAGCTGAAGATGATTCCTGTAGTCCTCATGCAGCATTAGCAGAGACAGCTGTTTTAAAGCCGGTGCTGACAGCTCCGCTTTCGTCCGGATCCCTGGCACTGTCAGCCGTACCTTTGGACGGGCCAAACACCAAGGAGGCGTCGGAAGTCTCTCAGCAGGAGTATAATTCTTTGGGAGGCACTCGCGGAATGCCGATAGCCTCTTACAAAAAGAGGCACCGGGCCGGTCTTCTGGAAGCGAGGCGAGGTGGTGAGCAGGAGCACGAGCTGGGTGTCGAGTGTGTGTCCTAAGCACCTCCAAAGTGATGTGAGTGGTGACAGGAAGGTCTTTGGCCATTGCTATAGTATCCGCTATTGAGGTGCAGCGTGGCAATCCGAGGCAGATCTTGAGTGCCTGGCCCTGAACGCTCTCGAGTATGCGTAGGTTACCTTTACAGGTGTCAGTCAGCACCGGTAAGCTGTATCTCAAGTACCCGAGAAAGAGCGTCCGGTATAGGTGCAACATGGCGTTCACTGACGTACCCCACGTTTTCCCTCCGAGGAAGTGGAAAACTTGTGAGGTGGCCGTTAGGCGCTTCTTGAGACCGGCCACATGGGGACTCCAGCACAGGTCCCGATCGATGGTGACTCCCAGGAACCTGTGCGTCCTAGCGTAACAAATATTTTGCCCCTTGATAGAGATGGCATAGGCTGTCATTGGCTTTCGCGTGAAAGCGACCAGCGCCGATTTTTCAGGCGAAATTTCAAGGCCTTGTTCATTAAGGTGTGCCGATATCGAAGTCGCGGCTTTTTGGAGCCTCGCGCGTATCTGAGGACGTGTTACGCCTGACGTCCAAACACAGATGTCGTCTGCATAAATCGATATCTGTACACAACCTGGTATGCGTTCCACGAGACCAATCAGAACCAAATTGAATAACGTGGGGCTCAAGACGCCCCCTTGAGGAACTCCACGGTGTGTGCAGTGCTGAGAGGTTGGCCCATCGTCGGTTTGCACAAAGAAGGATCTCATCTGTAGGTAGGCACGAATCCAGCGGTACGCTCGGCCACCAAGACCGACGGACTCAAGGGCGTCGAGTATGGCCTCGTGAGCGTGCCAGGGGGCGGCAGAAAGTTAGGTGGGCAGATGAGATCAGGAAGTTTGAGGGGATAAATTGGGCCCAGTTAGCACAGGACAGGGATAATTGGAGATCCATGGGAGAGGCCTTTGCCCTGCACTGGGCATAGGCAGGCTGATGATGATATCTATGCGCGGTGGCAGACCCTTGGTGCCTTTAGGTAGCGTGCGACGGTTCATTGGGCAGCAACCATCTCGTCACGGCAAAAAATAAATAAATAGATTGATTGATTGATTTGTGGGGTTTAACGTCCCAAAACCAGCTCTGATTATGAGAGACGCCGTAGTGGAGGGCTCCGGAAATTTCGACCACCTGGGGTTCTTTAACGTGCACTGACATCGCACAGCACACGGGCCTCAACATTTCGCCTCCATCGAAAAGCAGCCGCCGCGGCTGGGATTCGATCCCGCGACCTTCGGATCTGCAGCCGAGTGCCATAACCACTAGACCACCGTGGCGGGGCAATAAATAAATAAATAAATAAATAAATAAATAAATAAATAAAGAGCGCTGCACACTCGCCGCCATCGCTACGACTGGCGCGCTGCCTAACGCACTCAGGATTATATGTACATAAATACCCAATAAAGTGGGCGGCGGGACGACCGCCTTCGTAACTCAGCGGTAGAGCATCGGACGCGTTATCCGGAGGTTGTGGGCTCGGTTACCCCCGAAGGCAGGTTTGTCTTTTCGTCCGCTTCAATTCCCGTCTACTTACTACTCCGCAATTGCCATACAATTGAGAAACTTGAATAACTTCCCCTGCTGTGTTTGGTGGTTCGTGTGTATGTATGTATGTATGTATGTATGTATGTATGTATGTATGTATGTATGTATGTATGTATATATATATATATATATATATATATATATATATATATATATATATATATATATATATATATATATATATATATATATATCTTTTCACAATACCAAATATGTACCACTCTTGAGAGGAGAAGACGCCTGGTATAAGACTGAAAACACACAAGTGGCCACACCGCTTATGAGGTTCCGGCACTATTACACACGTGACGATGCACTAACACATGCGTCGGCACAAGTCCGGCGAGACAATTCCTTCGGACTGCTCCCGGTGTCGTTTTCCATGTGTCTGCAGCACGGTATAGAGAACCAGATAAGAAAGCTTTACGTAGACGACGGAGAAAGAAACAACAACAAAAAGTCTTGTAATGCAATTTTCTGCACTATAACCTGCTTTCCCTATATGTCGATGAACAAATCGCAAGGTACGATTTAAAACAGGGAATGTCGCGGGAGCCAACGTTTCGACAAGCGGACTTGTCTTCGTCAGGGCGGACTTGTCTTCGTCAAGACAAGTCCGCTTGTCCAAACGTTGGCTCCCGCGACATTCCCTGTTTTAAATCGTACCTTGCGATTTGTTCATCGATTCAAGCATCCATCTTCCCCTGAGCTTCTCTTCTAGTTTGGATTTCCCTATATGTGACACACATGGTTCTGACGTCGTCCCACAACTGCAGTGTCTTGTTGCACATAGTTGCATCATCCTTACTCCGAAAGCCTGGTTGTTAATCAATCTGCGCTTCCCTGACAGCTTCAGTTTCATTTCAGTAAAAAAAAAAAACAGCGTTCAATTTCGACCATGTACTTCCTCAGCAAACTGTGGCGTCTAGGTTATGCGGAACACTCAGTATGTAATAGCAGCTGCTTGTCGCCCAGACTGACAGGTCCTGTAAATTCCTGACAGCAGGGAGCGCGCACGTGTGACAAGGAAAAAAGGTTGCGATTACAATAAGAGAGAGGTGCACATGGTGAAATAACAGCGTAAGAAAAAAAAATTAAGGGGGGGGTCTAGTCTCATTACCAGGTAGACTTACACCTGGAATTCCGGCTGTCACTGCGCAATGCGGAAAGTTCGTTTTCGCGTCGAGATCGCCCAGATGAGAGGGCTCGACTGCAGCTTCGACAAGCTTCGGTCGTGCACGAATATTGTCGTCGACGCGCTCTCGTCAACGCGCATGCGCGAGAAACGGGCGTAGAACGCAAGAATTCCCGACTGTGTTGATTTGGTCGGCGCGCTTCGCGGGGCTCCATGCCTGCGACGTGCGTCCGTGCGCCGACGCATTCCTCAGGAGCCCTGTTGAATGGGAGATTTGATAGTAAGACGCCCAACGGCGCGTATTGAACGCAGATTCCGGGTGGGGCGGCTTAAAAAGAAAGAAAGAAAGAAAGTGTTGATTTGATCGGCGCGCCTCGCGAGCCATGCCTGCGACGCGCGTCCGTGTGCCGACGCATTCCTGGCGCTCTGTTGAACAGGAGATTATTAGTTAGAAGAGAGCACCAATGGCACATATTGAACCCAAATTTCAGATGGACCGACTTAGAAAGAAAGAAAGAAAGAAAGAAAGAAAGAAAGAAAGAAAGAAAGAAAGAAAGAAAGAAAGAAAGAAAGAAAGAAAGAAAGAGTTTAACAGAATCCCTGTGTTCCAGTGTGCCCCGCCACGGTGGCCTAGTGGTTATGGCATTCGGCTACAGATCCGAAGGTCGCGGGATCAAATCCCGGCCGCGGCGGCTGCATTTCGATGGAGGCGAAATGTTGAGGCCCGTGTGCTGTGCGATGTCAGTGCACGTTAAAGAACCCCAGGTGGTCGAAATTTCCGGAGACCTCCACTACGGCGTCTCTCATAATCAGAGCTGGTTTTGGGACGTTAAACCCCACAAATCAATCAATCCTGTGTTCCAGTGTTTCAAAAGAATTCCAGTGCTTAAAAGAATTCCTGATTTTCGCTGTATATAGAATAACCCTGCGCAGGCAAGGCGCCCTAAGGTTTTCTTGCAGCTTAACCATAATGTTGTCGTTATAATTACTTTCTTTTTTCCGAAGGCATGCAAACTTCCCGCTGCAGCCGTATATAATGCAGAGGAGGATTCTGAGGCGCTGCGTCTATGCACACAACCAATGTAATAGTTATATTGGTGGGTCCCTATACGCGCTAAAGCCACTACATAAGCGGCGCGCCGCAGTGGACAGCTCCGGAAAGTTTCGAAAACCCGGAGTTCCTTAACGTACACTGACCGCGCCCACTACACGGGTCTGTATGCTATTTCACCCACACATAAATGCGGGCGACAACCGCGGCCTAAAGCGCTTAGAAGACCTATAGGGGCTTTACCGCGGCCGGGGCCAAGGCACGTCTTCCGGGTCATTAGCCGAGCGCCATAACCACTATAGTCTGTTTCAGGAGTTCTGCGCAGCACGGCCAAGGCCACGAGGTCATCGAGCGCCCAATTCTTCCGAGGCGAGACGAAATGACATTGTTCGGACACGCACCCGCCAGCCACCCACTCCTGCCAATAGGGGCCTCACTACGACCTTCTCCCCTTTCCAAGGCTTCTCCTGCCTACGGCCGGTCTGGAGATGCGCGCTCGCTCGCGCGCCTCCAGACCGGCCGTGTCCTGCCACTGCATGGTTGGCGACTGGCAGATGCCATGGCGCGGAGGGATACGTTACACGTGTTTGCCCACCTGATTGGCAGAAGGGGCCTGTATAGCTTCCACAGTGCTGCGCGGAACTCCAGAAACACACTATACATGGTGCCGCGGCGGCTTGACACTACATAAATCCGAATAACCAAGCGCAACTGAAAGATCACCTTAAAATATATTTAAGCGAGTTTAAGTGTGACGGACCAGGCGTCAGTACTACGCCGTCCAACGGATTAGCGTACAAGGGCTAGCAGCAAGCCAGTGCTTCACAAGTTTATAGCATTATATATAGGACATTACATAGGAGTGTCCTGTAGGCGTTCCCCCTCTCTCTCGTTTTCTTCCCCTTCTCCCATCCCCCAGTGTAGGGTAGCCAATCCGGACTCCTGACCGATTAACATCCCTGGCTTCCCTGCCGGGATTCGATCCCGCGACCCTCGGATCTGCAGCCGAGTACCATAGCCACTAGACCACCGCGGCGGGGCAGGGCGGACAGCTGGAGGACAGCTCCGGAGTCTTCTCGCAAGAACTTCCACAACGAACACCGCAAAGAATGAACGTTTTGGTGGAGTGGTGGGTTGAAGTGATCGGTCAAACAATGAATGCCGCTGCTGAGGCCAACGCCCCCCCTACGACAGGGGTGCAGTTTGCGTTCATCACGGTGTATAGCGAAATAATTTATCAATTAACTCTTGCAGCTAGCCATCTACGCCTTCTTGATCCCAGAGGCTATACAAACATAAAATAAAGGGTTTCGCGCCATACATGTATGCCAAGGACGACATTGGCAGGGAAATAGAGGCAGCGGTAATTGAAAATACTTTGGACGGGCTTTTGTCGTGCTTGAGAGTAGTGGACAGAAAATGCGATGGCGTGTAATGAGGGCAGTGAGCATGCGCGATGCGGACATTTAAGTTAGCGCCGCCAGACCCTCTCAGAACAAGAGGAAATTGAGTTGTCGAGATGGTTCAACGTACCGGGAAAAATGCGGCGAATTGCGACGAGACTCCCTTCGCATCCCGTCACTGCGCTCTTTTTCACAATCATAAGACGGGGGAAAGTGTATGTATGTATGTATGTATGTATGTATGTATGTATGTATGTATGTATGTATGTATGTATGCATGCATGCATGTATGTATGTATGCATGCGTGTATGCATGTATGCATGTATGTATGTATGTATGTATGTATGTATGTATGTATGTATGTATGTATGTATGCATGTATGTATGTATGTATGTATAGTGGGCCACAGGGTCCAAGCATCACGGATGGAGAGGTGATACCCCAATGAAAAACAATACCATAAATACAAATAAACAGCCCACTGTTAACAAGTACGCGATAACAGCAGTAAACAGGCGGAATATGATAATACGTTACAACAGGAATATGGATATAAAGAAAAAAAGGCAGTTGATAAGAACAGCCATCAACAGATGTTAAGATAACGGCTGCACACACCATAAATGCCGTGCGGCGAGAGCTCTCTGGACTGGCGTGTAGGGCCAGGCACACTCAATTTTACATGTGCAGTCATGTGACTGAAGTGCATATCTGACATGTCCCGTGAACGGTGGCATGGCACTGGGCTGGCTGCTGATCCGAAGGTCGCAGGATCCAATCTTAGCTGCGGCAGCTGTATTTCGATGGACGCGATGTGTTTAGGCGCCGTGTACTGTGCGATGTCAGTGCACGTTAAAGAACTCCCGGTGGTCGAAATTTCCGGAGTCCTCGACTACGGCGTCTCTAATAATAAGATCGTGGTTTTGGGACGTAAAAACCCCAGACATCAACGCATATGTGTAACCTTTCGTGCAACCATGAGATTGATCCTCGTGCTTTTACTATTGTCGCAAAACCACGATAAGATTGTGAGAGACGCCGTAGTGGACGACTTCCGAAAATTTTGACCTGAATGTTTGACCGCCTGGGGTTCTTTAACGTGCGCTGACATCGCACGGTATATGGGCCTCGACATTTCGCTTCTATCGAAATGCAGCCGCCGCTGCCGGGAATCGATCCCGCGACCCTCGGGTCAGCAGCCGAGTACCATAGCCACTAGACCACCGTGGCGGGGCTAGTCGGTTCATGTTAATAATATAGACCGTAATGCTATGGCCGCTATAGGCGCAACAAATGAAGAAGGGGCGGAGTCAGGGGTAGCACGCAAATAAATAGCCGAGTTCGCCTGCTGATAGACGGACTCTGTACGTACTTTTCGATTACAGCGAAATCTCGTATATACGCGGGGACAATTCTTTTTCTTTTTCGTTTCTCCTCGGCCGACACCACACGGGCGCAGTGCATCTCCACATTGTTTATATAATTTTCAGATGTTACGTTTCATTTTCCGTCTCCCGCGAACATCGCGTCAACGAGATACCACTGATACATCCAAGACTGACCATTGGCACGCCGTGTTCGTCGCAATGAGAACACCAGCAACAAAATGTTATCTGCATGAGCGCGTGCCATACGTACACCAACAAAAAATTGGCCGCGTATCTGCGTGCTTCATCGCAAATGCCGTCGAAAGACAGTCTTCTGCCGGCCGTACTACGCTGCCTGAGATATGGACGCCATCTGGCAGCGCCATCGGAAAACATGAGCTTGTGCAGAATCCCTGGGCAACTGCCAGGTGGCAGCACCAAATCGTCGGTAGAGGCCTTTTTCGTGCATAGCGTCGCACATTTAGCGTAGCCTAACAAACACTACGGTATTTAGAATTACGTATCTATGTAAAAGAACACACCACCTAATACTTACGTAGTCATGTTGCGGCTCAGATGTGCATAATATTTGCTTTTTTGATCGACAATGTTCACAAATATGAACGCAGCTACCAGTTCAAGATTGCTGGGCGTTAGGCAAGTGCTTAAACTTTGGCCGGGTGGCTGAATTGTGTGACAGACTGACAAAGAAAGACCAAAATTTCTGCGTTCAAGCATCCCAAGAAAGACTATCGTCTTTAAAAACCGACTGCTCGGGATGCACAACCGTTCACCAGCCACCCAGTATATAGGCACTGGATCTTGACCTGCAATGTATAGTACCAGTGGTAGACGCGTGTGTACATACACACACGCGTTGTCACTCATTTACATGCGTGAGTGGGCATGTAAAACAAACTTTGGCCGGGTGGCTGGATCGTGTGACAGACAGACAAACAGAAAGACAGACCAAAATTTCTGCGTTCAAGTATCCCAAGAAAGACTATCGTCTTTAAAAATTTTTTTTGTCTGCGCACACGCCACGGCGCAGATCCCGCGAAATGCTTTCTGAATACACATGGTAGTCCACGGGCGACACACGAATTTATCTGTTCCTGGAAAACGGTGCACCTGCTGGAACAAGTTGCGTCCAAAAAGTCGTCGCTGCTGCGGAGATGTATATACTTCGCATTGTTAGGCTAGCTTACGAAAGTTATTTTGTGCCCCCAAGAAACAACGCAGTGGAAGGCCCGCTGACCTTGACGCGTATACGTGCATAGCGTCAAGTTCAAGGGGAGCACTCCGAGCTAAACTTATACCCTAATACCCCACCTACTTAAAGGGACTGTCTACCGCTCGGAAAATTTTTTAAGATTGTGGTAAAATTGGGCAGATCGTGCGTAACGTTTACGGGAACGAGCATGCTTTCACCCCACAAAAAGGAATTAGGTCTTTAATTTTGCTCTGAAAGTGGTGTAAAAAACGCCGCTAGCGACACCCAACAGCGTGTTCGTCATTTTCCAAGTGTACGAGAACCAACCCACGCAGGCATACATATTCTGCTGAAAAACTATTATGTATGTCTTACAAGCGTACTTCACCCTATGAGACAACTTGTTATAGCGTGCAAGAGCAATTTGTTCTCTTTTTCGCTGTTTTCGGGGTGGCGCTGCCTTAGAATTCGTCTGTCTGCACAGGCGCGTAGTACTGCGCTTGTCATGCATGCGGCGCTGCATGTCCGAGGCGCAGCCCCGCGCGCCGACCTTCCCTCGCATCTCCTCCTCCTCGTCACCTCTGGAATGTCGACCTTGAAACCGGTTCCTGTTGAGAAGCCTCCCGCGCTCAAACGGGTTTCCAGGAGGACGACGACGCATCATGCGCGGTAACCATTGTTGCTGGCATGCCTACACTAGGAAAGGAGCGACTTCGTAGATAACAAAAATTGTGTTTTAATAATATATATTCAGTTCCTGGAGAAACGACTGCACGCAGGGACACTTCGAATGGTACGCTTTCTATTGAGCCAAAAAACGGGAGAGCGATGGACGGTAGACGGTCCCTTTAAAGGGACCCTGAAACGGTTTTGACGATTTTGTGCAAACATGGTGATCCGGTAGAGCGGGTCACTAGGACCATTACAGGACAGATTTTAGCGCTGTGCGTAAAGTGTGTAATTTACAATAAGGTTTTGAACACGCGTATCGCAAAAGGTCGCAGCGGCTCGCCAAAAAGCGTTTTCAAACGCCCCCGCCATCGAGCGATCGAATGGGAGGTCGCTGATTGGCCCCGACCCAAGTGACGTGCGCGTAATTTTCAAAACCTAGCTGCGAACAACGTGCTTCTACAACGTACTCCTTCGTTTCAGCCAACGGTATCATCGCGGCATCTGGCGGCGTCACACGAGTCGCCGGCGCTCTATTACAGAGGGTACAGTGCACTAGAATATGGGTAGTGGGTTCAGGAGAGGGCATGCTCCACGCGCCGGCGTGAGGCGGAGAGCGTTGACGAGTCGCGTATATATGCGGCGGCGCTGCGGTAGCGTGGGCTGTACGCTCGGCGGCTGCGCTCAGCGATATCCCAAGCACTCCCGCCTGCTGCAGTAGCAGCGACTTGCGTTTGCTTTTTTTTTACTGTCCTGTTTGCGTCGCTGTGTCGTGTGCTGTTGTTCTCCACTACCTCGAGCGCAGAATGAAGTAACTCGCGTTTCCTTCGCTGTTCTGCAGCTACAGCACAGTCGATGTGATTCTGTTGCTCAAAGCTCAGACTCCTTATTTAGGATGCAGCGAGAACCCCGAAGTGCTTAACCCCGATGCTTACATCGAGCATCGCTAAGTTTGGTGCCGCCAGAAGGCTTCACTTTCTTGTAAAAGGCCCTAATGTGTCACCGAAAGCACCAAAGCAAAAAAAAAAAAAAACTTGCATGCGAACAGCGAGTGCTTGTAGTTGTTTCTTCGGCCTATGTTCTCTGAAAGAACACTACGGGGTCGTGTCTGAACAACCATGCACAAAGAATTTGAAAATATCTGACGGCTGGAGCGAAATAGTCTCACATACCTAGCTGTGGGCAGTGATGTGTAATTCACATACCTTGTGGGCAGTGATGTGTACTTTCAACCAGTATTTTTTTATCAGTAAGTATCAATTACACATTTTTTACCTACTCAAAATTTTAAATATCGCTTTAATCCCTTATATTTCAGTTAGAAAGTTACAGCGCGCTTCAGATAAACCGGGAATGATTCCCTTCATGCTGAACTTTGTCACATTTGTTGTTTTTTTTTACCAGTAAAGACAAGCAGCCTTGAAGTATACGTGGAATGCGAAATAAATGCGCGCTGCAAGCGATATTTGACAGTTACATAGCTACATGATGCATCTCGAAACACGCTTACGCTTACCTCGCTGCCATTTAAGTCGTGACACTTTTCGAACCTCCTTGCATGTACGCATGCGACGACAAACGCGTGCAGCCGTGCATTTGCCAAATAATCACTCGGGACGCTTGAGCAAGCGGTGCGCAAGCACGCGTCTATTTCACTATAACACGTATTTCGCGATTTTTGTTTTTTTTTAGAAATGCTTGATATCCGGGTTATCTGAGGCGGACTACTACTCTGCGCGGACTTGTTAGCGATTAAAGCAATATTTATGAAGTCGACTAATTACAAGGAATATTAATTGACACTTAGTCATAAAATGTAGCCGTTGTAAGTACACACGTACGGCTACTGCAAGTATGAATTTAGCTAAGAAATTTTTTCTAGAACTTCTGCCTTTCTTAGAAATTTAGTGCATGATGGGACGCCCTATTAATTATGCACTTTCGGGAACACAATTCACCTGCACGGCTGTAAATAAAGAATGGGTATGTCATGAAAACATGTCTTTCTTGTACTTCCCTCTTATAGAACACGCAAGTGGCTATTTGTTACTCACGAACACTTCGGTTTCTTCGGAGGGTAGGAAGTTGTATGTTAAAGCCGCTCAGCAGCTCTCTGCAGCCGAGGAACCTCGCTATTAATCAATGACAGCACCGGACTTTGGAATTAGCTAGAAGGTCGCACCACCAGGTCTGTCCTTTGCGAACCCGGAAACATCATAGGATGCATCGAATGATAAAAATGGTCTATCCGGAAAAAGCTACGAGTTAGGTCTGCCAACCTAACACCTATTTATGGCGTACTTCTGCAAATCGCGGCCGAAAATTTGTGCAAAGTTACATAAAATCTGGGAATAATCGTACACATCATTGATGGTTAGAAATTTTCACTTTTTCAACACCGCCTTCTCGCGTACGGAATGATGCAAGGACGAAACTTATTGGTAGGGATGCAGCGGTTTCTCCTTTGTATGCCCAGTAACAATTTTCATGTGCTGACCCGACAAGACCGCGCTGAGTTCCCAAAATCAGCTCTCAATCTGTTGACAAACCGTTTACCATAGGAATGCTCTCTATGTAGGTATATCGTCGTTAGAGACAGCGCACACTTAAAGACACTGAGCGCCTCTGAGCAAATCCGGTCCCATCGAGCCATGCTGTACGGTTTTACAAGCCACTATCTCATTTACGTATGCCATTTAGCCCGGCGATTCTTGAGGGCAGCAGTAACTATTTCATGGGAGAGGCACTGAAATGCGGAGCAACAATTCCATGCTGCGACGTAACGCACAGCGCGAGTATGGTGCGCGAGCCCGCTCGAGCTTCGTACTGCATACAGCCCATGCTCTACTGGCGCCATCTCGTGCCGTCAACGTGAGAAGCGTCACAAATATGAACGCAGCTACCAGTTCAAGATTGCTGGGCGTTAGGCAAGTGCTTAAACTTTGGCCGGGTGGCTAAATTGTGTGACAGACTGACAAACAGAAAGAAAGAGCAAAATTTCTGCGTTCGAGCATCCCAAGAAAGACTATCGTCTTTAAAAACCGACTGCTCGGGATGCACAACCGTTCACCAGCCACCCCGTATATATAGGCACTGGATCTTGACCTGCAATGTAGTACCAGTGATAGACGCGTGTGTAAATATACACACGCGTTGTCACTCATTTACATGCGTGAGTGGGCATGTAAAACAAACTTTGGCCGGGCGGCTGGATCGTGTGACAGATAGACAAACAGAAAGACAGACCAAAATTTCTGCGTTCAAGTATCCCAAGAAAGACTATCGTCTTTAAAAATTTTCATCTGCGCACACGCCACGGCGCAGATCCCGCGAAATTTCTGAATACACATGGTAGTCCACGGGCAACACACGAATTTATCTGTTCCTGGAAAACGTTGCAGCTGCAGGAACACGTTGCGTCCACAAAGTCGTCGCTGCTGCGGAGATGTATATACTTCGCATTGTTAGGCTCGCTTACGAAAGTTATTTTTTGCCCCCAAGAAACAACGCAGTGGAAGGCCCGCTGACCTTGACGCGTATACGTGCATAGCGTCAAGTTCAAGGGGAGCACTCCGAGCTAAACTTATACCCTAATACCCACCTATTTAAAGGGACTGTCTACCGCTCGGAAAATTTTTTAAGATTGTGGTAAAATTGGGCAGATCGTGCGTCACATTCACGGGAGCGAGCACGCTTTCACCCCACAAAAAGGAATTAGATTTTTAATTTTGCTCTGAAAGTGGTGCAAAAAACGCCGCTAACAACACCCAACAGCGTGTTCGTCATTCTTCAAGTGTACGAGAACCAGCCCACGCAGGTATGCATACTCTGCTGAAAAACTATTATGTATGTCTTACAAGCGTACTTCACCCTATGAGACACTTTGTTATAGCATGCAAGAGCAATTCTTTTTTTCGCTCTTTTCGGGGTGGCGCAGGTGGCGTTGCCTTAGAATTCGTCTGCCTGCACAGGCGCGTAGTACTGCGCTTGTCATGCATGCGGCGCTGCATGTCCGAGGCGCAGCCCCGCGCGCCGACCTTCCCTCGCATCTCCTCCTCCTCGTCACCTCTGGAATGTCGACCTTGAAACCGGTTCCTGTTGGGGAGCCTCCCGCGCTCAAACGGGTTTCCAGGGAGACGACGACGCATCATGCGCGGTAACCATTGTCGCTGGCATGCCTACACTAGGAAAGGAGCGACTTCGTAGATAAAAAAATTGTGTTTTAATAATATCTGTTCAGTTCCTGGAGAAACGACTGCACGCAGGGACACTTCGAAAGGTATGCTTTCTATTGAGCCAAAAAAACGGGAGAGCGATGTACGGTAGACGGTGCCTTTAAGTTTCTTATTTCCCGAAAACAATCAATGAATGGAACTGCCTTATCAGAACAAGTGATAATCCTGTGATGTAAACCTTTCCTAGTTTGTATTTTTTTTTTGTTGTACATTGCTGTTTCTCTGTATTACTCTTGTATTTGTATTGACCACCCTGCATGGACCACGAGTCCGCAGTATTGTATAAATAATAAAATAATTCACGCAGGACCACTAGCGAGCAGCGAAGTCTGCCCCGTGGCATTCACGCATATCGTGACGAAGGCTGTAGTGCGGCGTGTTTGTTCGGCACTATGTTTCGGATCCCAAGGAAAACGGCCGATAAGTTAAAAGGTGAAAAAAACAGCTTCCGCTACAGGTCACGTGAGGCCAGACACAGCGAAGCTGGTCTGTCATCATCGTCTTCTTCTTCATCATCATCTCCATAATAATATTCATCATCATCTACATCATACTCTTCATCATCATCATAATCTTTATCGCGATCATCCTCGTACTCCTCGCCTTCATCATTATTATCTTCTTCGTATCCTTATTCATATTCTCCTTCATCTTTTAACTTCATCTTCTTTCGGTCACGTGTCGTTGTGGCGTCATATTACGCGATATGCAGAATGACGTAGAGGCCACCCAAGGTCGTGCTGGTAGATGTAGCGTTGCTTGGCAAGGCCATTTCAAGGTCATATTTCGTGACGGGACGCACGTATTTCGTGATAGCACCAACTGTGGCTTGCTTAAGCAGCTTCGCTGCTATAAAAAAACGAAAACAAAAATCCCAGGTGTCCTCGGATCCAACTAAGGCGACGCGAAGAGCGTCATGACGTTTCTAGGACGTCGTAACTGAAAGCTTTACTCACCTCAACCAAAGCAAGGCGTCGGAATAGACCTGTACTGATCGGTGTGTAAGGCACGAATATCTAAATCATGACTAGTTTGTCGCCTGATGCTTTTGTCAGAAATACCGTTACCATACTATTCTTTAAATTATAGCAACGTAAATTGTATTATTTTGTGTAAACATGTGTATCTGTTCCGAACCATAGGTGCAGAGGCCTCCGTCAGGAGTATGTACGCCTTTTGTTTCTGCTCCTTTTTCTTGTATAATTTTTGCAAGAAATAAGCACCATTACTACTGTTACTACTGACAAATGTAGTGGATTCGAGTCCCATATAGGATATTTAACCAATCTACAGAATATAGGATTAACTTTCGTAATCATTAATCATCTTTTATGCATGGCCGGTATGCTTGTTAGCTTCTGAGGAGCTCTCGTTGGGTCACATGACATTCTTGTACCCAATTTTTCGCGGTACCATTTCCACCAACGCCGAGGCCGTTCAATTAAGGTCACCTTCTAATGAGAAGGATCCCGCCCTTAAGCAAAAAGAAAATGATGTACACTGCTATGACAATTCGCGTGAAGCGGTGGTCTAGTGGCACGTCACATGCTGACCCGAAGGTCGCGGGATCGAATCCCGGCCGCGGCGGCCGCATTTCAATGGAGGCGAAATGCCAAATGCCCCTGTACCATGCGATGTCAGTGCACGCTAAAGAAGCCCAGGTTGTCGAAATATCGGGAGCCCTCCATTACGGCGTCTCTCGTAATCACATCGCTGCTTTGGAACGTAAAACTGCAGAAATTATTACTAATCATTACCTTAATAAGCAAGGTCTTGGGTTAAAGTTGTAAAAGGCGGTGGGTTCAGTCGTACCGTGCGATAGTTAACCCACCTACAAATAACCATTCATTATTAACTTTGGTAATCATTAATCACCTCTTATCAATGGAGGCGAAATGTTGAGGCCCGTGTACTGTGCGATGTCAGTGCACGTTGAAGAACCCCAGGGTGGCCGAAATTTCCGGATACCTCCACTATACGGCACCTCTCATAATAATATCGTGGCTTTGGGACGTCAAACCCCAGAAATAAACTAACAGGTTAACCATTAACCATCTCTCACACGACCATGGCCGGCTTGTTCTGGGCTTCCTTGCGCCAGGTAACATTTTCGCGCAACACATTTTTTTTTACCGTACGGTTCATGACAACGCTGAGGCCGCTAGATGACATCTTCCAAGTCCAAGACATAAAGACATTGACTCAAAATAAAAATAAAAAACTTCACAGCATATCCACGGGGTGAATGATGATGAGTGGGCGAAGCTCCGGAGTGAACCACCGATAAACCGTTAATCTTCCGTGTAATTCGCCCAGTCGATCATCATGTAAAGACGTCAGAAACACTCTATTCGAACGCTGGGATCTGGCGTTTAAGGGGACGCTAGCACAAACGCGTTACAAACATGCAGTACACTCTAGTAAGGGGGCAGAGGCCACAGCGTCTTACGCAGCCCCTTACACAGGCCGGAACGCGCACCGCGTTTGCCGACGCCATCACATGACTGCTGAAAGAGTATAAGGCGGAGAGGCCACAGCGTCTTACACCAGCTTCTTACACGCGCCGTAACGCGCTAGCACAAACCCATCATCATCGTTAGAAACGGACAGTCTTTCGCTCTCTCTCTCTCTCTTTCTGTCTCACACAAGACAGCAGATGGAAGAGTGAGAGAGCTCGCGCGCCACCTGACGTTCCTGAAGGCAACTCGGAGGTAAACAATGGCTGCTAATGGGAATGAGAGACAGAAGAAGTCGGCTTTTAGCTAACACTTACACTTCTACTTCTACTAACGTTTCCTACTGGAACATGCCAATGGCTGCTAATGGGGAATGAGAGACAGAAGAATTCGGCTTTTAGTTAACGCGCACGCTGGGAATTTTTTATTGTTCAACAACGCACAGGAGAAATCTCCCACCGGCACCACCTTGGAGGTCAAAGCGTAAGACTGGTTACGCACTACTACGACTACGACGAGGGACGAACGGGTGCCGCTTTAAGGAGCTTCGCCCCTAAAAAAAACAACACAAGAAACGAGGGGGGTGTACATCACTACGAGAATTCGCACGTCTTTCTCTTCTTTTCTTCCACTCCTTCGTTCGAGACAGAGACGGTCAGTGATAGCTTGGGTCAACATTACATACACGGGCACGGGAGGTAAGAAAAACAAATAAACAAAAAAAAAGGCTGGCAGGCATCTACTAACGTGATCTCATGTCTCGCTTAGCTACTTGCGAATCGCGTGGTCCGCACACTTTCGACGCAGACCGTTCACTCATAGGCCACACAGAGCAAGCATGCGTGGGCATGTACTAAGCATGCTTGAATAAAATATATGCGTTGCGCAAGTGGAACGTTCCCGATACTTCTGCAGGCACGAATGCGCACGTCTTCATTATATTCGTTAAGCGTTCAATACGCTGCCGTCTCCTTTCTTTTCCTGTTTTCTTTTTCTTTCTTGATCGTTTTCTTTTTTCTTGCCGTTGATCGCGTGCATGGAGGAGCTCATGAGTAATACCGCTGCTCATGGCAAGATGGATCACCAAAAGAGCGCGTCACGCCCACGCCGTCTCTGTTTCTCATACGTTGCATTTGCGTCACGACTACGTCACCAAGGCTTAAATTTAAGCCCCCTGCCGGCCGTTACACTAACGTTCTTTACTTTCTTTTATTTATTTATTTTTTTCATAGGACCACACTTCACACCGATGCTGGTTTTGAACGGTCCTCGAACGATGCGCCGTCAAAAATAGACTTTCCAGAAACCGCTCAAAAAAGGTTTCAAATGTTTTCAGAGAAAGAGGGTGAGTTTTAATGGGCGATCTAAAGGTAAACACGCGGGGGCAGCTGCTTCGGATTATAAGAAATGAAAAAAAAAGAATAAGAAGGAAGAAATGCGAATGAACAGACAAATAAAAGCCAGAAACAAAAGTCAAACACGGCAAGCATACAAGCTACCTCACTGGCGTAACTGTGCCTAAAACAGAAATGGGCTTTGCAGTTGGGATACCATTTCCAATTCTGCCCCACACATAGGGAATAGACAACAACAAAAGGAACTCGCTCCTAATTTTCTCCGCACGCACCGGGGAACGTTTTGGGAAAATTCCCTAAGAACGCATATTTATAGTCGAATGAATGCCGCTGTATTATACGATAATCGTATCTGACAAACACAACTTGCATAAGGGGTCATGTATATTTCTTATTTTAGCGGAACATTTGCAAAAGAAAGCGGTCTATAAAAGAAGATGTGTCGCTTTAGGACGGGTGAAAACGCAAAAACAAAGAACAGAGAAGAAGTGCGTGGATTGTTAATACTCTGAATCATGCTTCATGAATCGATAATTGTTTTATTTTCAGCGAAGATCAATGGAACCAAAGAACCTGTGTAACTTCTACTTCTGTATGCAGATTATGCACGAAAGGAAATGGATCTAGGCACACGATGTATTATTTAAGTATTTTTTTATGTACCTACGATACGAGCGCTTTGCTAGGGGCGCAAGCTTTCTCCCAACATTGAAAAACACGACAGGGTAGTGGTGAATTATTAAACAACTAGAAGCGAATTCAAATTATTCGCCAACGTTCGATGACTACAACGCGCAACCAGTTTCTGCTTCGACCTGTAAAGGGTGAAGAAGTGTAGCACTAACTATACTTCCTTGTAGTATAGTTAGTATAATATTTCTTCCGCGTTCCAGTTAAAGTAGAGCGAAACTACTACATTTAATTAGACAATCATTCCCTAACAGAAGGGTGTTGTCGTCGCATGTTCCCATATAGGCACCCTGCGCACGAGCTCCCTCCTGCGACAGCAGCGCCACAGCGCGTACGGTGGTGAAAGGAGCGTAACTGGGCAGACGAGATAAAAACAGCCGCGACGTGGACGTTCTTATCACGAAGCAAGGGTGCGGCCGTTATCTGGAAGTGTCGGAGCAAGTGCGCGTGAGCTGCGTGCGATGAACACTTCTAGACACTTTCTCCCCAGCCTTACCTGCCGATGTCGATACGCGTGCATACGGGCTTACAGCATTTTCGCACGCAATGAAAATGCTACCGCCGCGGCCGAGGTCGAACCCGCGACCTTCGGGTCCGCAGCCGAGCATCATTACGACCGTATCGCCGAGGGTGGACGCCTTTACGGACTACCAAAAGCCCAAGTTTCGCGAGGAGAAGAGAGTTGTGAGCACGCGGACAGACTCTTCTTGATCTGTGGATATATAAAGGGAAGGGATTCGATCCCGCGACCTTCGGATCAGCAGCCGAGTGCCAGAGTGTCATAGCCACTAAGCCATTGTGGCGATCCCCTTCCCGCTCTCAAAATGTGTCCATCTGAAAAAGACTTCTGGAGATAAACCTGATACGTTATACAGCACATGCAGATGAAGCGAAGGAAGTCGGTAAATACAACGGCCGCCTGCCTCACTAACAACAACAACAATGGCGCAGCCGAGGGGGTCCTCAGAAAGTGTGTGGGGAAAGCTGGTATATAAGCGGCACACTTGACTGCACGTGACAGTGAGAGAAGACATTGCAGGGTAGGATATATGCATAGCTACGGCAGTCGAACACAGGACGTCCGGTACTCGAATTTCAGTGTTCCCGGTTCGAACCCCAAATCCAACCAATAATACCTTCGCCTTTACGCCTCTTAGGCGACAGCTAGGCGCAGTTATATACAGCACACGGGTGAACCATTCGGGACAGTTGCAGTGTGCATGCGCGCACACGCACCTGCAACTGTCTCAGCTTTTACAACTGGTTTCAACTGTTCCGAGTGGTTGTGTGGTTCTGGTGCACACAACTATAAGTGTGGTTCCCACAGGTGTGTGTGTGTGTGTGTGTGTGAGCCACAAAAGTGTGATTCACACAAACACAAACATGCGCGCGCGCACGCGAGGAACGCTGCCGTCCGACGGTTCACGGATGGATGTACCCCATGCGTCGACGTCGTCAAATTCGAAGAATGTCCACGTATCACTCTTCGCCGTCGTTCCGGAGGGGCGGTGCCTCTCTTTTTTCGGCGCAAATAAAGCCCCCTTAAATTCACGCGTCACTGGCTGCAACGTAGTTCACGCATCTAGGCGCAAATATTTGCCCTCGTACCGAGCTGTTGGTTGACGAGAAACGCCGACGCGCAAGGGCGGCACCGCCCCAACGCGCAGACCACTCCGAGGATGCGTACGAGGTCTACTACACGGACTGTACGTTGGTACAAACACCACACGTATACACATACACGAGAGAGGGAAACGGCGGTGTGACGACTACGCCAGCTACGCTTTGTGACAACTGACGAGCTGACGCACGCCGGCCTGTCGCTTTTTCCTTTTTCTTTTTGAGTTGCGTATATGTACACCTATACAACACACGCGAAGGGAGCAAACGAGCTACGCCCTGTTGTACGCATGCGTATAGCAACGGGAGGGGGACGGCACGTCTCGGGTTACGCTATATAGTCGACGGTGACCGATGTTTCTCACGTAGCAGACCAAACCCCCACGCAGCCGCTTCCCCTATTGTACGCTAGAGGCGTGAGTTACACCGCGGTCGGCGAGACCGGACTGCGCATGCGTTGTACGTAAACAGTGCGGTACACTGTTACAGGGAACACTCGATTGCACGCCTCTCATACTGCAGGAGGCGAAACTGCAAGTGACTCTGCAAAGGGTATCAGTGCACTGGAGAGTTGTTATGTGCGGTTTAACGTCCCAAAACCAGCTCTGATTATGAGAGACGCCGTAGTGGAGGGCTCTGGAAATTTTGACCACCTGGGCATCTTTAACGGGCACTGACATCGCACAGCACACGGGCCTCAACATTTCGCCTCCATCGAAATGCAGCCGCCGCGGCCGGGATTCGATGCCGCGACCCTCGGATCAGCAGCCGAGTACCATAGCCACTAGACGACCGTAGCGGGGCAGTGCACTGGACAGATGCGTCGAAAGGAGTAAGAGCCTCCAACCAACCACAAGTTACCTGCAGCAGTTATATACGGGCACATGCGCTTTTGCGAGACAGCGACGTCCGGAGGACACTGCGCGCAAGTGTTCCTTTTGACAGTGGACCGCTGTGTGCGCGGAGACCCCACGTTGGGCACCCAACGCCGCTTGAAGTCTGCAAGGCGTGCGGACGACTTCTCTTCGTCGGGGTCATATACCGCAGTTCCTGAACCGACCAAAGCACCCTTACCGAAATGTCGGTTCCGGCGACATGCACTGTTCAACAATTTCACACCTGAAGCCTCCGTCTTCCCCCGAACTTCCGTCAAATTATCAAAGAATGACACCTCGTTGATACGATTCCCGCTTAATACGTTTTTATCCGATAATAAGCCCCCTCCACATCGCCACGTTAACACCGGATTGGCACGAGGTCTTTTCACATGGCTGATACGGTTTTCGGAGGATAGGTCTTACTGTCCCGTTCCTGGGGACGCCGTGACAAGGATAGCCCCGCCACGGTGGTCCACGCTATGGCCCTCGCCAGCTAATATCCGAAGGTGGCGGGATCGAATCCTCGGCCACGGCGGCTGCACTTCGACAGAGGCGAAACGCTAAAGGCCCGTGTACTGTGCTATCTCAGTGCACGTTAAACAACACCAAGTGGTCAAAATTTCTGGAGCCCTCCACTACAGCGTTTTCCCTAAACATGTAGTTTCTGGACATAAAACCCCAGAAATCAATCAGATTTCAAGACTTTACTTAAAGGTAAGAACGAGGGGACGATCATCTACCCGTGTCCAATATATGAAAAAAAAAATTACTCCATCTCCCGCAAAAGGGAACCATGTGTGGATGCGAAGCAGCGGGGAGATGGTTAGCTTGAGCGGGAGATGGTGCAATTTTATTGAGAGGACGCATGAGAATGTATAAGAGAAGATAGAGAACGCGGTGGTCTACCGTCGCGCCTCTAACCTAAGCTGCTTCGCATTATCGCGCGCCGAGCCGCAGGTGTTGCCATTCGTTGCGCAATCCGGAGAGGAGAGGAGCGTCGGAGAGGAGAGGAAGAATGCCGAGAGGAGACAAGGAGAGGAGGATGCGCATGCGCAGTGCGGATATGGACGCCGCACGGCGGATGGATGGAGGGAGGGAGGGAGTGGCATAGCCCCGACCATAAGCTGCTTCGCATCTAAAGAGAATAATAATCGAACATCGTCGTACGGTGTCAACGCAATTGTATACAAACACACGCGATGGCGGAAGGCACCGATGGCGGGACAGACAGGAAAAGCGTCAAGGGCGCGCGCACGTGGACCACTCTAGATACGCGACCAAGCGTCCTCGTACGACTCTCCCACGCTAAGTGCACTTTCTCTTTTCGTTCTAAGTGCACTTTCTCTTTTCGTTCTTTCTTTTTTCCATTCCCTCCATTTTTCTTTTTTTTTTCCTCAACCCACTACCGCAGCACTTTCGGAAGACGGGAAAAACGTGAAGAAAGGAGAAACAGCAGCGATACGATCAGCTGTGTATCTACAATCACGCGACACACAAAAACTGTCGCCGAAAGCGCGTTCCGGTTTGTGCCCTACTTCTCGAACGCTCGGAGGAACGCCCCCGGGTAGGCCTCGCCAAGATGCGAGCTTTCCAAAAACAAACGGCGCCCGATCGCATCTCCTTCTCGAAACAGCGCGCTTATAAATATCTATACATTTTCCTCCGCAGTCGTATATCGCTCGGTTGATCTATATAGACTACCCCGTGCGTATATTCGCGAGCGTTCCAACAAGAAGGCGTACGCTACACCGCGGCCTCCGAGACCAGAGCTGCACCGGAGGCAACGTTTCCATCGCGTTAGCACGTGGTTCGTCCTATTTACGTGGTTTATCTGTACTATCCGTGTCTTCGATACTTTGAATAAACAGGCTTTTACTCACTATCCAGTCAGTACTCACTATCCTGCTCACTCACACAAATCGGCGTTCTCTTACAGACATGCTCATGCCCCCTCACACTCAACGGTGGCCAGCTACGTTGCTACGTTCATTGATCACCCTTCTTTATTCAGTATAATGTTCTCGCCTTCGGTTCAAGGTTGACTGCAACAGTGCGACGGCATTCACACTTCATGAACTTGCAGTTCTGTTGAACAAACTGATTTTCCAAGAGATTCATGTGGAAAAGTGCAGCATACGTGACATACGAGAGTGTTTTATTCCATGATGTGAGTGCTTTGTTTTTCCAGTGGTGTTAGTGTTTCTGTGTATTTGTAATTATTGCCAAGCTGTTCGTGTTATATTATGTAACATTAGAGGTTGACCTGCAATGTTAAACGGTTAAGATTTCTTGTTTAATGTACACCTTAGCCCGTTTTGTGTGCCTTGTATATCGGGGCTCGGACGCTGCTCAAGTGGATTTTAACTTTTCGCCCGAGCATTCCCGCCCATTATGATGATGCAAATAAATTTCAACTTCAACTTCACTTTGTTTCACCTTCCGCGAAGCTAGCGGTGTTCTTATACGAGTTATACGAGCAAAGGGCAAAAAAAGAAAAGGAAATTGGCCGCGTATCTGCGTGCTTCGCTGCAAACGTCATCGAAAGACGATAGTCTTTTGCCGGCCGTACTACATGAGTCTCATCCGCGGCCACCCGTGATGCTGTTGTCGTACCATTTCCGCTTCTCCACTGCAATTTGGTCGTCAGTCTTTTCCCTTCGTTGTCTGGGCATGCCTTGTAGAGTGGGTTGTATGTATTGCATCAAGCAGCCATTTATGTTTTGCCTTGCCTCCGACAGCGCCTCCTCTATGTTGAATCGGCCGCATCTGGCTGGCACTGATAAAATAGAGGAGGCGTTGCGTGAGATATGGACGCCATGTGGCAGCGCCGTCGGGAAACACGAGCTTGTGCAGAATCCCTGGGCAACTGCCAGGTGGCAGCACCAAATCGTCGGCAGAGGCCTTTTTCGTGCATAGCGTCGCACCTTTAGCGCAGCCTAAGAAACACTAGGCTCTTTAGAATTACGTATCTATGTATTTTCTACTAGATGAACACACCACCCAATACTTACGCGTTGATACTTACCACACCACTCAATACTTCCGGTCATAAAGCTCTCTATTCATTTGTAGAGCGGATTTGTGCGCCTCACTATTGTACTTTTAGTTTAGACGCTATGGACCAAAAAAAAAGAAGAAAAAAAAACTGGAGACGCTCGACCCTCGCCTTTAGGAGCGGAACGCGATAGCTTCATCGGTCCCCGTTCATATCGCAAAGCTGTCGCGTTAAAAAGCACAGAAAACATCCATTAAAACCAGCGCCTCCCCTATAACACTCAAGTACCCAACCCCCCAACCCGCACCAACGCCTCCCCAATATATAGGGGGCGCTGCCCGGTTGCACCGCTGTTGGTACGGCAGAAATACTGAAAAACGAGGGTTGTACTTGATTGATTGATTGATTGATTGATTGATTGATTGATTGATTGATATTTACGTCCCAAAACCACGATGTGATTATGAGGGACGCCGTAGTGGAGGTCTCCGGAAATTTCGACCATCTGTGGTTCTTTAACGAGCACTGACATCGCACACTATACACGGCCCTCAACATTTCGCCTCCATCGAAATGCAGCCGCCGCGGCCGGGATTCGACCCCGCGACTTTTGTCTAATGGTCTCCTCTAGTGCGGTCTAGTAGTTTTACCGCGAGCCGAGTGCGGTATGACCACTAGACCACCGTGGCGGGGCGGTTTGTATTTCAGTTTCCTTTTAACAGAACTATGTGTTTTCTCGTACATAAAAATTGCTAATTCCAAACTACCATGTGTGCAGATTTGTTAGGTCGCAGTTGACAATTTTCCTGACGGATCCTTACTTCGAAAAATTCAATTTTGTCTACTAACGTATCTGCGCCACGACGCAGGGCCTGTGCGGTCGGGGTGGTTCGGGATTCTTTTTTTTTTTTCTTCGCCACGGACGCAGGCGCCTAACACCGGCGCCGCATTTTCTGAGACAACGACAGCCCAAGACGGCAAGTACGGAACACACATATGCGTAAAACAGTCCGCAGTTGGCATTCCTTCAATGCTGGCCAGACTCGGAACACGCCCTCTAAGTCTCGACAGCGAGCCGTGACGCAACTTTTGCACAACACTGCAGCGATGCGGCGCAATCTTATGAGCCGACGCACAGACGCGCTCTGAATTCCACTCAACGAGGATCTGGCCGCCTTATGGGCGTGGGTTCGTAAAAATCCCATCACCGTCATACCACACAAAAGAAGAAAAAAGAAGGAAAAAAGAAAAGAAAGGCGTTGCCTGAGAAATTTCGAGACGGCGAGCGACGCCGTTCCGACAGCCATCTCCCTACCCCTATATATCTTCTTTAATGAAAGAACCGTCTTTCATATACAGGTGCGGTGCGTGGCGATTTTTGCTGGTCGCTGAGGGTAGCTGCGGGACGCGTCCGGTTGGTTGCGCCATCGCTGCCCACTTATAGCGCCGTCACTGACTGGGTATATGAGCTCATTGTCATTTTTATACTGCTGCTGAATTTCTTTCAAGGCGCAGTTTTAGGGGCGAAGCACCTTAGGGCCGAGCTTGCGGCGGCGTGACCGTGTGTAGGTGTGGGCCGATCCCGGAGGCAGTGAAGTCAGACAGTGTCGTCTGCTGTCGTGAGAGAGAGCGAACGGCGAGCGTTCACTGTGGAAACGCTCTTTCTTCGATGAACGCTTTATCAGCTCCCAAGGAACGAGAACGCTGACGCAGGCAGCGTCTGCTAGCGAGTTTCTTGATTGAAAAATACCGATCGCTCGCGCTGCACAACCGTTCAAGGGCCACCCGATATATATAGGCACTGGATATTGACCGGCAATGCAGTGCCGGAAGGAGATTTCTCTGGTGCGTAGTTGAACCATAAGGATTAGCAGCGTGCGCGTTAACTAAAGGTATTCAGGAACTCGGCGCGATCTACGACGTGGGAGCGCAGGAACCTCATAAACACTAGGAGCATAAATGACAACGCGTGTGTAACATACACACGCGTTGTCACTCATTTACATACATGAGTGGGCAACGTCTCCGGTGATTTACGGTAACACCGAACGATCCCCGGCGCTCCGCCCACTCGTCATGGTTCACTTCGTGGAGATGCGTGATTTTTTTTTTTTTTCATCGAGGCTGTCGAACCGAGAACCCTCGCTATCCATCACGGAGGGTTTCGACTCCGCCAACCTTCATGATTTCAGGTAGGTATTTATACACACACACACCGCTGTCACCTCCCTAACAGCCCCCGCAGGATGATCCCCATAGCACCCAAAATTTCTTCCAGCTAACCCATAACTTCGTATCTCCCCCGCCCCCTTTTTTCCATTCGACCATTCCTTTGTTTTAGTGAGGTGTCCCAGGTACCACACATCCGGTTACGGCACAAACGACTCGCGGTAACACTGCAGTGTACAATAAAACGGCACCACTGCCTCCACGTGACCGTTCACAATGAAACGTAATTGAAAACTTCCTACACACTCGGGAAGCGCACAATGCCCGCTGCGCCCCATCAAAAACGTGAACGTAATTACGTGTACCGTTTTATCAACATCACCGGGCAAGACCCGCAAAGCACGAACCGTACGAACGAATCCGGGCGTAAAAGTGAGCCTCCTATTATTGGACGGCTCAGACGTCCAAACCGCTGTATTAGATGAAAGGTGTCTGAAGTAAGGAAGGAAAGTGAATAAATATAATAAAAATACCACCGATCCAGACAGCGATGAAGAATGAAGAGATGAGGAATTAAACGCAAAACAAAGCGCTCACGCCTATTCAGACCTGCGCAGACGGTAAAAAATGACAATAAAACCTGCGCAGAAGGTGACAAACAACAATGAAGGTTCCAGTCATGATGGAAGAGCTGTTCTAACAGCTGCAGCCCGACGCTCATTTTTCTTTTCTTTTTTTTTTTTCCTGAACACAATTGGCGCGGCAGCTAGTCCGTTCACTCGCGCAACACAGCGGGGAGCAAGAGCTGCGATGGCTTGCTGAGAGGAGGCGAACTGGGAAAACAGGTGCACCCCTTATAATTATATCGCAGAGGGGTATGTCACTGCTAAACGATAAGATAAATATTCGCAGCGGCAATGGAACAGGCGCTGGCGATCGCCTTCCGAGCTCCACAACGTTACAAACAGATAAAGAAAGAAAAAATCACCCCGTACGGTGTTGCTATAGTTGTAAGGATCAAAACGCTGGATCAAAACGCAATGGCTTGGATTCCACCGGCTGTGTAAGGAGACATCAAAAACCCTAGTTCTTTCTGTCCTTTTTTTTTTTAATCCTGCACGCTAAGTTGTAAAAGGTATCATCTTAGTATATGTTTTCATCGTTCATTTTCTGTGAAGGTTAATTAGTTTCCTTTAAGTTAGGTTGTTTCCGCCTCCTCCTATGAATATGATTACTGAAGCAAAATAAATCTCTCCTGTTCTCTTTAATTTCGTGCAATGAGGTAGGCGCAAATTTTCCCTTTAAATGAGTTCTGGTAAACACAAAAGGAAAGCTGCCGAAGCAACCATCCGGCAGCATGGAGTCTCAGGAGTGCGAAGGGAACAGCACAACACGCCGCCGAACGACATACACAGGGATTACCGCGAAGTACCACTATATACACGGCACTCACTCCAGAATATCTTCTCGAATGTCCGTAATATTATGGAGCAGGAAATGGAATGACATTCCCTAAAGAAGGCTCCCCAGACGCTGCGCCATAAGTCTCGTTTGTCATTACGTAATTATGCGTGACTTTCAAAAAATGCGCTGCCGAAGTAGAGTGACGTCACCCCCGTGGAACAGTGCAGAAGCAGGATACACACTCTCTCTCTCATGGTAAGGCCTATAGAATGCATGCCGAAATCGCGACAACGCCCCGCCACGGTGGCCTAGTGGGTATACGGTACTCGACTACTGATCCAAAGGTCGCGGAATCGAATCCCGGCCGCGGCGGCTGCATTTCTACGGAGGCAAAATGTCGACGCCCGTGTACAGTGCGTTTCCAGTGCACGTTAAAAAGAACCCCAGGTGGCCGAAATTTCCTGAGCCCTCCACTACGGCGTCTCTCATAACCATATCGTGATTTTGGCCCGTAAAAGCCCAGGCATAAATCAAATCGCGGCCCCAGGGACCCGGGCGACAAGCTGTTCCACTCTGCATATATACACCGCAATCTCGGAAGCCAGCCCCCTCCGTACTTTACGTCTCTCATTCGGCGCACATCGGGGCTACACTGTTTCCTGCGAGGTTTATACGGCAAGGTTGAAGCAAGCTGCGTGCGCAGTGCAGCAGCGCGGAACGGGCTTCCACGGCATGCAGTGTGCAGTCTGTGGTGAAATCCTAAGGTGCTTTGCATTCGCCGGAAGCTCACGCTTGCTTGCGCCTTCACGCAGGATAAAAAAAAAAAAAAAGCAACCTGTTATACAGTAGATACGGCACCAACCACGCGGAAATCCTGTGCTAACTCGCTCATTTCTAGGGAAACCCTGCGGTCCTGCAGTGCTTGCACACGCCAAAGATAGCAGCCCCCGTGCGCATTGTAGCGTACAAATTTATTCACCTGGGAAAGCGAACCACACCGTGCATGCGTTTCAAGTGGAACTGGAAAGGGCAGTCACAGGCTGTTGCGGCAAATCTGGGGGCGCTGGTGCTATATATATATATTGCCACCAGCTCATCGAATGCCCCAGAAGACGCCGCCACTCGCTATGTATGGAAAAGCCACCACACATGCGTGCCATACAAAAAGAGCGGCGAAGAGACGATCCTGTTGCTATAAAAACTATTTATTTAGGGCGAACTTGTGCCCGTGTGTATATATATATATATATATATATATATATATATATATATATATATATATACGGAGCACCCTGTAAGTCTCTCAACGGTCACACACACACAAAAAAAAAAAATGAAACCTTTCGTCCGCTAGAACCCCCTGCCATTCTGCAACGTGCAAATCATTACCTACTGTCGGAAGCCACCTGTACCACGCATGCGCCGGCGGGAATTTCAAAAATAAATCTTTGATTGATTTGTTGGGTTTAACGTCCCAAAACCAGCTCTGATTATGAGAGACGCCGTAGTGATGGGCTTCTCCACCTGTGGTTCTTTAACGTGCACTGACATCGCACAGTACATGGGCCTCAACATTTCGCCTCCATCGAAATGCAGCCGCCGCATCCGGGATTCAATCGCGCGACCTTCGCATCTGGAGCCGAGTGCCATAACCACTAGACCACCGTGGCGGGGCCAAAAATAAATCTTTCACAGTAAATTTCTCTCTTAATATTGAACATGAAATGGCGAAATTGACGACAATCGAGTTCCTGAAATATACTTATGAATATAAACCACTTCATCCTACCACTGTAGTGTCTCCTTAATGTCCCCAGATAAAAAAGCGGGAAGTCTAGAGATTTCAAGTGAAAGCGAGGGCCGTATATAGCGCAGGCGTTTTGCACGCTCCCCTCTGAGGCACTAGCACTAGACTTTCCTCTATAGACTATTCTAGGCTCACGTTCACCGCCATCATGGCCTCTTAACCATGCCGTTTCATACCTTTAGTATCTAAATGGATGACGATACGCGTGAAAATGAACTCTACCTGCTTATGCGACGTGTTACGACCTTGAGGTCACGGCGCACAAAACTGGAAAATCATTCCTGCAACAGCCGTAGACGGCACCGTCCACCAGCATTACGTAAGGTCGTCTATAGTACGCGGTTGTCGAAGTACAACTAAGTACCCGAAACGAAGGCTTCACCCTTTCTCTTTCGAGTATCGATGATGACCTTGCGATCTCCCACATGGCGCCCGTTTCGTGCTAATGTCGCGTTTGTTATCGGCGTCCCCTGCATATACACATTGCGCGCATATAGGAAATTCGGCACGCCGCCAAGATAATCCAAAGCCGCACTAATCATGCGCGCGGACATAAACAAAGACATCTGCACGGCCAGCAGGCCATTGCGAGAATTGTTCGCACGCGACGAAATCCGGTAATAGCGCACAACCCGTCTCGGTAGGTTGCTCTCGGCGTAATGCGACCACGTCAGCATTGGTCGCTGTACATAGATGTTGAGCCGTGGGGTTAGTGGCATATGTCCAGGGAGGTAGGAAATGTGCGTGATCGAGAAGGCACGGCATGACGCGACTGAAGCAAAAAGAAAAAAAAAGAAGGAAAAAGGAAACAAATTCCTACGACTCCTACGCAGGGTATGCCACCCCCGCCGGTAAACTAAATAGAGCTCAGGCGATTACGCTAAGGCTCTTACAAAAAAGAACCTACCTGAACCCGCTATTAATCAGCAAAATATATCAGGAGTTCTCTACTCCTATACAACATGCGGTAAATACAAACCTTCCATGGATCTCGCTCACATGCTCTGGCGCTACTCCGCCTTACACAGCGACAGGGACTGCACTGAAGAGCGGTGGGACGCAGCTCTACGCAGTCTCACGTTAGAAGAGCAGCTATGGGCAGTCCAACGGGCCCTCGAAGTGGCCGAAAGGCTATCCTTTTCGGTCCCAACGTGGGAGCGGCCCGCTTCGCGCTAGAAAACTAGCGCGACCTAATGGACCTTAACAAAGTATTTCCCATCCATCCATCCATCCTAAACCGTCGCTCAAGACACTCACAGCTCCCAAGCCACTCAATTTTTGAACTTCTTGGTTCTATATGGCATGCACTTACACACCACAGAAACGAGGGAAGTTAGAAACCACATCTAGGTTTGCAATTCTCTCCAGGACACGAAAGCACTCGTCATTCCGCTGCCGCAAAGTATGTTCCTCGAGAAAGTTGCCGGAACCCCTTAGACAATGTAAACGCTTTGTGGGAACTTCAGTGGGTCCGGCACGTATAAAAAAACGGGTCACGCACGAAAAAAGCAATACTTTTATTGCTTTTTTAATTGCGTTTTTTAAGGCTTTTTTCGTGCGTGTCCCATTATTTTCTCTCCCTCTCGCTCTCTCTTCTCTCTCTCTCTCTCTCTCTATATATATTATATGTATATTATATAGATAATATATATAATATTATTATATATATATCTATATATATATATATATAATATAAAAGAAAATGGTACTAGCTTCTGCAACCCTTGCGGGAGCACGTCTCCGCCAACCCTGTATAACCGCTTTGCCAAGTAGCGAAAAGTCCTCCTCTCCCGCCCCCTTCCCATCGATTTCGTCGTCTGCTATACAGCGCCGTCTGCCATTCGCTTTCTAACTTTACCTGTTCTGCAAGCCAATTCAGGGTATCCCGCTATGTAGATCCCGACGAAGGCCCGCCATCAATCTTAAAAGCACGGTCTTGCGTTCTTTTGCACTCTCCCTGCGAGTACCTCGCGAACAAAAGAAGGAGGGAAGACAACAAAGGGATCGAACAACGCGGGGCTTCTAGCGCATGGAGGCCCCAACCATAGGTCAGGTGGCGCGATTAGCACTCCTTCAGAACTTAGGAAGAAAATGGCTGCCAATGGGGGAGCGCGTCGACATAAAGCAGCTTTCGCTACTTGGCAAAGCGGTTACAAAGGCATTTTACCAGTGCCATGGGGTGCAAGCTATTTCGTTCCTAGCTACCCTCCAACTTCTCTCTTTCATCCCCGCGCGCTTCTAACCCGTACAATAGGTAATGACCTGTCTCTAGCGTCGTCCGTTTCATTTCCTGTACCGTCAAGTATTGTCATCAGCCGCGTTTTCACGACAATAGCGTATCCAATCAAATTTTTGAAGCATGCCATAGGGAACCAGCCAGAGGACACCTCGACAAAGACACTCACAAGGGAAGGGGAACCACCCTTTCCCCATGCCGCTGAGACGTGCTCCCGCAAGGAGCACGTCTCAGTGCCATGGGGGAAACCACTTCTCTGAAGAAACGAGGACAGCCAGTAAAGCGCCGAGAAAGCTTGTTCTGACACTCAGCTTTAGCGCGCCTGTACAACACCACCAAGGAGTGTAGGGATTTCGACGTACCCTATTCGCCTGGTGTGCGACCGATGGCGGCGCTGCGAACGGCGCCTGTATGACGTCAGAGCGGGGATTCGCGCGCTTTCGTCTGCTACGTAGGCCCAGCGCCGTGTTGAAGCCACCGTTGCGGTAAATCTCAACAAAAAAGCAGTTGAGTTGGTTATCTCGCGTATGGTGGCTACTGACGCTGTTCGAACAACCGTGGGTCTGCTTTTAACGTTCATTTAGAACTACGGCTCATTGTTTTTTAGAACTGCGGCCGCTTGTCTCCGCGGCGAGTGCTGCGCAATGGTGAAGTACTGCTCTGTGCCTCAGTGTACTTCGTCCGCTCGTGAAAGAGGCGTTAGCTTTCACAACTATCCTAAGGACCCAAAGCTGAAGAAGTGGATGGTCAAGCTCAGAATGGGAAAGCGCCCGACGCCTTAATCGACCGTGTGCAGCAAACACTTCGCGGACAGTGACTTCTGCTACCCACCGTACGCGCCACTCTTCGGTAAGTTTGTGACCGTGTTTAAGCGCCTCGCCAATACTTAAGCCGTTTATTGCACGCAGGCTATAAGCATAGGCGACTTACACCAGGTGCGGTGCCGTCCCACAACCTGCCGCGAAGGCCCCTAGACAAGGAGCCGACGACGCGGCCTCCGAATCGCCTCGCGGGTAAGCGCGCCTCGTGAGCTCAGCTGAGCGGCGCAGGATGTATGAGACTACGGCTGCGTCTGGATGGTGTACATACGTATTTTACCTACGAAGCCACGAAGTCACCTACGAAGTCTCTTTTCATTTATAGAAATAATAGAAATGGTGCCGCAATTAAATATTTCATGGTGCCAACATTAAACATTCAAACTAGTCTCAATAGTGAACTTGCCTCTTAATTTAGAAACATTAACACAATGCAAAAGGCGATATGAGCTCGACACCAACTGCAGATCAGCAGTGAACATAAATTCTATGTTATGTTACACGTTGACATTGCCTCACTCTGCTTTGCACGAGCAGCGAGCATTGGCCACTTCACTGCTGTCGATCCCGACAGAGACGTTGTGCGGTGTGTTGGTGAGTCCACTTGTTTGGAGGACGAGAGCGGCGACGGTGATGCGACCTCCGTTGACGGCCTCGACCGCGCATTCAACAACGTGGCCTGCGTCGTACACCGCCTCGCCCTCGATGAGACACCGCGACGTTTCGCAAGCTTTATCTACATACTTGTAGATGCTCGAGAACGGCATGCTTACTCTAATATCGAAAGAAACACCCAAACTAATCAGTATCGTACGGCGGAAACAAGATAACGAGCGCGAACACTCACACATAGTTTCACTTTCTTACGAGCAATGCGGTCGGTGGCATCGGCGCACTCGTCGGCCATCCGGGGGATTTCTTGGCCCTGTCGATTGGGCCGCAACTAAAACAAGTTCAAGATTACACTCGAAAACAATCGTTGCTGGCGTTAGTTGACCGTCGCGAGGCTGTTCGTTCGACAAAGTTCTCACGTGAAGCAGACGATACGCGTACAGGAGCAGCGGCTGCTGCAGCGCGGTTGAAATCGGAGTCCCCGCTCTGACGTCACACGCGAGAGGGCGCCACTCCAAGATCTCGAGGCCAATAGGTCAGTACATGTTTCGCTGCGCCAAGGTTTTTGTTTATGCTGACGCCCGGATGCACTGAGATTTGGATAAACTCTACACTGTGCGTACTCCGTAGCCACCGATCACTGCGCATCTTTCTCGCTTCGTTGTCTTATTGGCGTACTGCATCTTACGGAATGTGCACACGTGGGAACATAGGTAAACTTGCAGCTGTATGTATATATACACATAGCCACAAGTTTACTACTTTTTTGCACAGCACATTCACACACTATATACACTTCTTGCTTTGTTAGTATATTATCTTCGCGAGTTCAGTTGCACCTTTAATCGATATTTCAACAATGTATATTTATGTATGTATGTATGTATGTATGTATGTATGTATGTATGTATGTATGTATGTATGTATGTATATTTATGTTTATGATGCACATGCTGCATTGCCCTCTTTACACAATGCCCGACAAAGGCGCTATAGGATACTGAAAAATAAATAAATAAACAAACAAATTTATTGGAACATCCCAGATACGGCTCCGCCTAACGCCATATACAGTAACTCGTTTCTTTGACATCTAGACAGCTTCGTCACATAGGTACAACGGATTGAGAACATTAAACTTGACAAAAATTCCAAGGACCGCAGCAGAATTCGTACTATCTCCCCGCTTTACGAAAGAAAATTTATTTAATATCCTTGCGTATCAACACCTAAATGTTACAAATTACAAAAAAAAAAAACGCGTGTAGGCGATGACATGCTGCACTTCAGCACACTATAAGCCTACTCTTCAAAATACGCTGTGCCTCACGAAGCGCGCATCGCGGGGCCGACACTGAAAGTAAAACAAAAAAAAAACGAAAGGAATCAAATGGCTTGATTGATTGAGGTTCGGTTAGGAAAGGACGCTAATTTCTGCAGCCCATGCAGGGAGCACGGCTAAGCGTCCGTGGGGGTGGGGGAAAGGGAGTGAAAGAGATAGAGAGAAAGGCCGTAGTGGAGGGCTCCGGAAATTTAGACCACCTGGGGTTCTTTAACGTGCACTGACAACGCACAGTACACGGGCCTCTGCATTTTCGCCTCCATCGAAAATGCGACCGCCGCAGCCGGGATCGAACCCGCGTTTTTTGGGTGGCAGCCGAGTACCGTTACCACTACACCACCGCGGCGGACAGTATGCCTTTCCATGCTAGCTGCAGCATAATGTAACGCTCTCTCATAAGCTCATTTCTTCCTCCATGCATGTACTCCGTGCAGGTGCATTCGATCATAAGTACAATGCCAGTGTCTGTGCGCCGCAGCACTGCGTATCGCACTGCATAGCGTTAGACGCCTTAAGGCCAAATTCTAAGGAAAAAATTGGCCGTGTATCTGCGTGCTTCTCTGCAAATGTCGTCGAAAGACGAGTCTTCTGCCGGCCGTGCTACGCTGCGTGAGACATGGACGCCATCTGGCAACGCCGTCGGGAAACATAAGCTTGTGCAGAATCTCTGGGCAACTGCCAGGTGGCAGCACCAAATCGTCGGCAAAGGCCTTTCTCGTGCATAGCGTCGCATCTTTAGCGCAGCCTAAGGGTCTTTAGAATTACGTATCTATGCAACTTTCCAGTAAAGGAACACACTACTTAATACGTATTGATGTCGCGCCTCAGATGTGCGTAATATTTGCTTTTGATCGACAATGTTCACAAGTATGAACGCAGCTACCAGTTCAATACGGCTTGGCGTTAGGCAGGTGCCTAAACTTTGGCCGGGTGGCTGCATCGTGCGACAGACTGACAAACAGGAAGACAGACCGAAATTTCTGCGTTCAAGTATCCCAAGAAAGACTATATCGCCTTTAAAAAACAAAAGTGACGCCGACAGCCCGAGACCCTAAGGTGCTCCGCCCCTAAAACGCTAACGATCAAGAAATCAGCTGACGCCAATGATGATTGATTTGTGGTCCCAAAACCAGCTCTGATTATGAGAGACGCCGTAGTGGAGGTCTCCGGAAATTTTCGACCACCTGGGGTTCATTAACGTGCACTGACATCGCACAGCACACGGGCCTTAAGATTTCGCCTCCATCGAAATGCAGCCGCCGCAGCCGGGATTCGATCCCGCGACCTTCGGATCAGCAGCCGAGTGCCATAACCACTAGACCACCGTGGCGGGGCGCAGCTGACGCCAAGCGGCACCACCTCGGCGCGTGCTAACGAAGCGCTCGCTGATCGCCTTTACAGCTGTTGGTATAAATAACGACGACGGTGCGCCTGCTTGTTGTTGCTGCCGGCAACAGCTGGCTATGCGTGTACACAACGCGGCTTCTTGACGCAATATAGCACGTAATGATGGTGGCAATATTACCGGCATCCCCTTTTAGGCACTAGAAAACTTGGAGATAAGAAAACAGTACGGCGCAACGCAAACAATGACGAGACGAGGGCTCAACGCTTAACACCAGCACCGTTAGCGCTGATTTCCGTTCTTATTATTCAAGTTGTTATCATAACGCAATATCATCATTTGCGCCGGGAAGCGAAATACCCGGCGTCCGCCGAGCAAGCGTCGGCGTTACTAGCGGATGGCAAGAAAGAAAAAAAAAGAAAAAGAAATGGCCGCTATCCGGCCCTGCGAACGCGAATGTCCAGCGAAGCTGTGTCGAACATCACACGTGCTGATTATGCACCTTACACTTCACTCGAGGGTTTCGAGTGACTTCAAACGGCCATTTCGAAAGCAGCCGCAACGTCGGGAACGCGTGGAAGGGTGTTCCCAGGGTTCCCATTGTTCACGGGCGCCTTAGCATTCATCGTGCGGATTTGATGATTTTGCTTTGCGGTTTTCTTTCTTATGTGGTGCTGGGTGTTTAGCGCAGTGTGTGTCTACTCGTCTCAGTCCTTGTCCTTTTTGCGCTTAAGGTGTCTGGTACTGGGTCCTTCGTTTCGGGCACAGAAGTGGCACAAAGTTTCTTAGACGTTCCTTTGTCTTGTTATGTAAGCTGCGAATATACTTGTATTCTTTCAAGCCGAAATACCAGTCTCCACAACTAGCACATGAACTTTTACCGAAAAGCTCTCGTTTCTGCAAAACTATCATTCCTGAATACTGAGCTCTGTGCTGTGCGCCTGAATGCGAAGAATGACATTCGGTTTGCCTTCAATCTTTTATCTAGTGTTTCGTGTTTACGCCGCGAAATTTTCCGACCAACGAGAGCTAAACAGCTTCACTGTCAAAGAAAGAGGGAGAAAAACAAAAGCGGACAAAAGAAACCTGACGTGAAAGAAGTGATAAAGTCATCACATCATGTCGAGTAATGACGTCATGCGACGTAGACGTCGAAACTGTAGGAACGCCGACGTAGTAGTCACAGCCAGACAGGACATGCCTTCGCAACAGCATAGAGAGAGATTCTTAAATTGAAAAAGAAGAGAAAAGCACAGGATAGTAACTGACTGTCGTCGAGGAGGACATAGGAGGCGGGGACATCACGGAAGAGCGTAAGAAAGGGGGGGCCCCTACGGCGCTTCGTCAGCCCAAGAATATATAATTGCTGACGTCACCGCTTCAGTGTAGTCCACGTGACATATGATACTCGCCTGCGTCGTCACTCCCGAGTTTTCCGTTCTTTCGGCGCGATCTTTGAACTCATGAAATGCGACACAGAAACTGTGATCGATTGATCACAATTCATTTTCACGTTCCACAATCTGTAAAACATAAAACTCACAATTCACCAATTCAGTTTCACAACTCACCAAAATCACAATTCAGTTTTACGTCCCACATTCAGTTTTACGTTCCAAAACCACGACATGATTATGAGAGACACCGTGTAGTGGTGGGCTCCGGAAATTTCGACCACCTGGGGTTCTTTGAAGGGACCCTGAAACGGTTTTGACGATTTTGTGCAAACATGGTGATCCGGTAGAGCGGGTCACTAGGACCATTACAGGACAGATTTTAGCGCTGTGCGTAAAGTGTGTAATTTACAATAAGGTTTTGAACACGCGTATCGCAAAAGGTCGCAGCGGCTCGCCAAAAAGCGTTTTCAAACGCCCCCGCCATCGAGCGATCGAATGGGAGGTCGCTGATTGGCCCCGACCCAAGTGACGTGCGCGTAATTTTCAAAACCTAGCTGCGAACAACGTGCTTCTACAACGTACTCCTTCGTTTCAGCCAACGGTATCATCGCGGCATCTGACGGCGTCACACGAGTCGCCGGCGCTCTATTACAGAGGGCTAGCACTGCCGAGGCGGGCGACCTCAGTGAGGATATCGGGGCGCTATGTCACTACGGGAGGCTCGGCAGAGCGGCTGACGCGGGAGGCGCTGTCGTCGCTAGCGCGCACTCCGCAGCAGATCGAGTTGAGGAGGAACAGCAGTGGTAAGGAGGAAGGCGACAGAAATAAGCCCATAGCTGCCTTAGCGCATTGTGCTTCGTTTTATTTATGGTGTGAATGATTTCGCAATTGTGTTGCCTAATCAGTGACGCAATGTCAAAAAAACGTTTCAGGGACCCTTTAACGTCCACCCACATCGCACAGCTCACGGGCCTCCACATTTCGCCTCCATCGAAACGCAGCGTCGCCGCAGCCTGGATTCGATCCCGCGACCTTCGGATCGGCAGCCGAGTGCCATAGCCACTACAGACCACCGCGGCGGGGCACGTAAATTGTGTAACATTAAATTATTGGCGGCATAATTGCGCATATGCTGGGCGTCGTCGTGGGCCCCAGCAACCGATCTTTCACGAAAGGTAATAAAATTACACAGAAGGCTTCGGTGTCCGCGCTCCTTCAACGTGCACTCAAAATCTAAACACACAAGTGTCTTCTGCATTTCGTCACAGCCGCTAATCTCGTACTACAGCGGGTCGTGTTTGAGGGATGATTAATCGTGACTTGCATATATACGAATTTGACGTATTAAACTGCGAGAGACGCTTTTCCGCCTGGCTGCTCAGTGCTATACAAACACTTTTTGGGCTTGGCAACTGTATATACGGCCACTACGGCATCCTGAAGGTAATTTCAGAGTTACCCTTCATATTGCTCACGACTGTTATACACATGTAAAAAAATGTGTACCGTTTCTGTCGACATTAACGTTGGAGACGCATTCTATAGTAGGTAAACAGCGGATATTACGCGCTTGTAGAAAAAATTAGCGTTTCGCCTCGCTTCGCAAGGATTCTGCGCTCGACGGCCCCGTAGCCTCGGCTATGCTGCACGGAAGTAGTGAAACAGAGTATACATACACACCCGCGTGCAACTGGAATCATGCGCATTATGATGCCGAGGGTGCATCCACAATAATAATATTATACGCCTGGCCCATGGCTGCGCCACAGACGGCACACGGGAGCGAGGAAGGCAGTTGCAGACCTTGATGGTGGCGCGGCTGCAGGCTTCGCACAGGTATACATACACACAACGAGATCTTGAGAGAAGACGACGGCGCTTTTGCGAGTTTCACGCGGTTCCGTCCGCTTTTTCTTTCTTTTTTTTTTTTTTGTATCCTCGCCACCGAGGAGTCACACCGCTTACGCGGTCCGCATTACAAATGATTCCTTTTTGCCGCCTCTCGCTCCTTATACAAAGGACGTTCGGCGCCGAATCCGCAGCGCCAAGCAGATGCGCGCCGCGGTGGCGCCATATCCACGGCGGATGTGTTGCGCGCCGGACGATTCGGGGAGAATTTCAGGCATTGCGATTTTTCTCTAGAGATGCTTGGCTCGCCTCTCCAGCGCGTGTTGGCGTAATAGCGTTAATAGGGAGTTTTAGCAGCGGCGGCTTACCGTACGGTAGGTACGGTAACGCCGTACCGTCGTTGTCGGCACGTAGAAAATTGAGCTTCTGAGGGCTTTTTAACAGCAAGTGTCATCCTCCTACGACGTTTCCGTGACCACTCAGCAACTACCGCGGATCTTTCAGACTAAAATAGGCATGTGTTGACCGTGACGGTACGGCATTACCGTCACAACCGTACGGTAACCCGGCGCTGCTAAAACTCCCTGGTATATAGTCAGGCAAAGCTAGGTGGCTCCCAGAATGGATGGATGGATGGATATTAGGAGCGTCCCCTTTATAACGGGGCGGTAGCCGGGCCACCAAGCTCTAGCTTTATCTCTTTTTCCTCTACAAACATTTTTTTTCCCGAATCACACATATTTTCACAACTAATTTTTCTCCTCGTCTACCTATTTTATCTATTATCGTTCCGCTGTCATGTAACAATCTTACCCGAACTACCTTGCGCTTTTCTTTGCTCCATACTTTTTGCGCCACCAATGCTCTAAGCGCCTTTTACTTGTCTCTATCGCCGACATGTTCAGCTTTCCCGTGCTACCCCTGAAACCCATGGCCTCCTGTAGGGTAGTGTCCACAGCTTCACCTGGGTGGACATCTCTACATCCAATCAAAATATGATCGGTCGTTTCCCTAGCTTTTCCACAGCACGTACATGTGTCCCCTTCTTTATTGAATTTCGCTCTGTAACTTCGGGTTCTCAGGCAACCGGACCTTGCCTCAAACAGTAAAGCGCTTCCCTTTGAATTATCGTAAAATTTTCCTTCCTTGATTTCGTCTTTCCCTTTTCTGTAGTTGTTCAATGCCGGCTTCTTCTCCATTCCTGCTATCCAATCCGACTTCTCCGCCGCTCTGACCATGCTCTTAATGATCGTTTCGTACGAGGAAGAGTGGCAATCTTGTCGCCCTCTATGAAGTGGGGGAAGAAACTGGTGCTGCAAATGGAATTTTAAAGAAATTTGTTACCGGTGATATGATTTCAACTTGTTCCTCCCACCTTTCGACGGTAAGTGTCTTGGCCACTACAGACCACGCGCCCACGTTTGCGAGACGAGAACGCATCTGAAATATGTGAGTGCCTTGGCTTTTCTGCCACCATGGTAGAAATTTCGAAAAGTGACAAAGAAAGAAAAGAAAGAAAGAAAGAAAGTCAGGCGCCCACACACCAAGGTTCTCGCGTTGCCTCATTTTCTCGACAACAGGGAAGTGGTGCTTCGCTTTAGTGCTTAGCCCCAACTTCTGCCCCATTTCGCAGATGTCAGGAATGAGGACGAGTCTTCAGGTTATTCGCTGACTTCTGGGATTTTACGTCTCAAACCCACGATATCAGTACGAGAGGGGCCGCAGTGCAGGGGATCCGGAAACTTAAACCTTTGAAGCACACTGCAGAACACAAGTTGCTCGTAAAATAGCATACGAACGAGCTTAACATTTAAAGAATTTAATTATTACATCACTAATGCAACAACCAAGCACTGAAGAATTCACTGTTGCATTAACATTTATACAGCGCATCTAGATCAGAAGAGAGAAACATGTTCACTATGAAGTGTTTAAATTGGCGAATAGTTCTACAATCTCTAGCGACATCAGCAATCTTAGGCTCGTGTCGCGAAGAGCATAGCTTACCGCACACACACGTTACTGTACTGCTCAAACGGAATACCTTAAAGGAACCTGTGCTAAATTCAAGATGGACTTCCTGGACAGGTATTTTGGCCTTAGTTAGACGGTGTGTGATCAGCCACTTCTGTGTCGCGTGCCCACTAACATCCTCGCCAATCATTCACCTATAGAGTGCTGGAATAGCTCACGTTCCTTTTTCTGGCCATTTGTTTCTTTGTAAGCAGTTCGCACGCCGTTTTCTGACGTAACTTCCGTCACGGAAATGACGTCAATAACAATACGGCCTAAAACAGTTGCATGCTTATAAACAACTGGGAGCAGGAGCTCTCGCACATTCGTAAGCGCTGTGTCTTGTGCCGTTTACTGCCCCGTACTCTGCGCCGTTATGCAATACTGCTCGTCAACAAGCCCAACTAAGAACTACTGCATACTACAAAGACGCAAGTATGGCAGTATCTGTCCGGGAAAAAGAGAACATCTTAAACGCGCGGGGCTCATCAGGAAAACGACATTTTCCAACGCTATACGCATAAGGCTCACCATGCCCCTGGTAAGATGGCGGAGATCCTGCCCTGTCTTATGCTTCCTTAGAGTAGTCTGAGTGCTCTGCAGGTCGTCGAAATGGTTAGACTGTTCTCTTTTCTTAGATTGACTTTTGTTTTGTCATATATTAGACGGCTCGCTAGCCCTAGTAACGTTGACTGGCTAACTTTTGCCCAAACGACGATTGTTTCGTCGTCCATCCGTTGCCGTAAACATTGCATATTTGTATAATGCATACATGTACATGCACATATGTCAGAGAGGAGAATGAATGCGGGAAAATGGCACGTGATTCGGATGTTTATAAGAGCTACGCTGGCGCGAAACAAGCACAGAAAGTGCCAGGGACCACGTCCAAGAACAAATGGCACAGCAGCACACACCGGAATGCATGTTGACGCGGAACGGGGGATTGTCCACCTTTAAAGGAGGTTTTCTTTCTTTTTTTTTAAGTGTGTGTACATGTGTGGCTGTGTGCGTGAGGCGGCAAAAAAGGAAGGGGGTTCCGTTACGCCACTCGAGGAAATGCCGACCTGACGTTCCCAAAAAAGAAAAAAAAAAACGCGTCATTTGTTCTCACCTTCTCCAATTTGTATTCTATCCTATAACTTCGTTTCGGTTTCTCACATTTGCATGTAATTTTCAAAACGTCCTTGTTCTGTACAAAACAGGTACCAAACAAGAAAAATAAGGCCTCTTCGCCAAATGGTTACAACTGCTATCCGCCACACGCACGCGACTGCAGAGGCTCGACGCCAACATATCGGTCCTGCATTTCTTTAAAGTAGCAACGCATAGTGGACTTCACTTTAGAGGAGGCATCTAACAGAACAGGCAGAGCGCTTCGAGCTACATCACTGACGCTTTTATTAGCCACGGGAGCCCTGGCCAACCAAAATGTCCGTGAACTATTAATAACTTACTTTGGGCCGCCGGTGTATGCTGATTGACTGATTGATTGATTTGTGGGGTTTAAAGTCCCAAAACCAGGTTGATTATGAGAGACGCCGTAGTGGAGGTCTCCGGAAATTTCGACCGCCTGGGCTTCTCTAACGTGCATTGACATCGCACAGCACACGGGCCTCAACATTTCGCCTCCATCGAAATGCAGCCGCCGCAGCCAGGGCCGGTGTATGCACATAATTCATTTGTATTAATAATAATAATAATAATAATAATAATAATAATAATAATAATAATAATAATAATAATAATAATTTTATTTTATTCTGCAGCCCTTGCGGGAGCACGGCTCAGCGTACGTGAAGTTGGGGGGGGGGGGGGGGACAGCATGAAAGAGATAGAAAGGAGAGAAACGCCATATAGCGAGGGGGGGGGGGGCTCCGAAGATTTTGACGGGGGTTCTTTAATTAACGTGCACTGACAAGGCACAGTACACGGGCTCCTGGCATTTCCGCCTCCATCATAAATGCGACACGTCATTTGTATTTGCTAGCGCCAACAAAATATCTACGCACCGCCACTCCCCCCCCTGTCCCGTCTATAGGAGGCGTTGTTCCTGTCCAGCGTCCAATTGTAACGTCCGCCCTGTACACACTTTCATTATATGACGCTTTGAAGCCATATCGTTGCTGGGTGACGCACGCTCCCAATGAGCCATTCAAGTTAAGTTCTCGTCAAAGCCGTCGTTAATGCGCCCTAAACCGCACCCTCTGTGCAAGGTACTCGAAACCAAGGCCAGAGATCAGCGCGAGCGCATTGTCATTAAAGTCTGCCACCTATCCTCTATCCTCGGCTCACGCTGTAAGCTGCAGTTCGCATTTGCGCTGCCTGTATAAAGCTCTATAATTCCCGTCCAGGCCAAAGTTTCGGATTCCTGTTCACCCACAAATACGCCTGCAGCCTTGTTCCCGTACTACAGTCTAACAACTATCTTTCCCAATGTCTAAGTCCTAACAACTATACTGTCACCCAAATAGGGCGGCCTTCTTTTTGGGCTTTTTGAGAAGGCAACAAGCTATTGTTGTTGCTGCTGCTGATGTTTTGCGAGTGAATGCCGCCTTCTCGTACGCTGGGACAGTGACAGTGCTGATCTTTCGACGACAGCGCGGTGGCAGCGGGATTACAATAGAGCCGTCATGTGACCCGGAGGAGACACGACAGGTAATTAGGAAGCGCGAACGGTAAACATAGGGGGCAACCGCTGGTTCTGCCAAGCGAGGCCTAGCATGCAAAAGTAATTGTACGCCCACACAAGAAAGAGGTGTACATCACACTTACCCGACGTTAATGCTTTGTTGTTGTTGTTGTTGTTGTTGTTGTTGTTGTTGTTGTTGTTGTTGTTGTTGTTGTTGTTGTTGTCGTCTTCGTCGTCGTCGTCGTCAAGTTTTCGCCCACATCCCTAAGCCGGCTTCTATAACCTCATACGGTTCAGCTTCTTGGCAAAAGTATAGGCACGGTAAAGATTGTTGCACATTATTGAATTGCTTCGTTTTCCTGTCCGCGGCTCTTCTGTGATCACCACTGCATTCCACACGCTATCTGCATTGTGTTTTCCCGTACTTCCCATAACACGGTCGAGTTAACATCAAGCATTCCGATGAGTTTCGCAAACATGTTCCCCCTTGAATATGATCTAACACGGCGGCGGATCATGACGGTGAAAAATACGATACAGTCGTGAACAATGTGAATAGGAACACCAAGGCCATATTTGAAGCAATAGCATGGAAAGTTGGGCTAGTTGGAACATATGCATTGTAGTAGAGCAAAAGACTGAGACCAAGGAATATGAAACACACAGGACGAGCGCTGCTATACAATGCATATTTGAAGAATTATCACTCGTGATTCATACATACGAATTTCACGTACGAATCATTCAATAGGCACAATTCCGCTTGCAAATTTCGTGTTAGAAAAGCTAGTGTGCTCGGCAGGGGCGCATCGCCACTGATAGCGCTCTAAAAGTAACTTAGGTGTTCATTTTCATTTTGCTGCCGAATGAACATTCTACGGATGTTTATTGTTTTTGTTTTTTTTAACAAGCAGAAATGAGAAAAAGGTGGGCTGACCATATTTGACTTGCAAAGAATACAGAGCCTCGTCTTTCGGCCACGGCCTTTTAAGTCGACAAAAAAAAAATTGTCATCGTGACGATAAAAGCTCCGAGTGAAAAGTGCCGCGAAGATCGGTCAGGCTGCATCGCTAACAGTTATCGACGTATACAGAACGCGGAGAGTAAGCTATAATATAATAACGCTATAACTAGCACTATGTAGGTAACTAATATGTCATCACGCACGTTTCACGAACAGCGTATACCATACCACGCGAGAGGAGGGAACAAAAGGGGGGAAAGAAAAAAACACTAGCTGAAGCAGGCACGTGGCCGGGCATGAACTTAAAGGAGTCATGAAATGTTTTCTGAACATATTGTACTAACTACACATTCGGGATCCTGAACCTCCAATCAACAATATGCATTGTTCCGTTGCATCGTGTGCGTTGATTCAGGGCGATAAAAAACGCGGTTTCGGTTTCACTGCGCGCGTTCACCTCAACTCTGTATAGTCGGCGTCATGTTAGTAGCCACCAGACCTCCGAGATTGGCGCGCCCTCGGAGGCCACGGGAAAACAAACCGTGCTGCAGCTTTGCTTCCGACATCTTTCTGATCACTGCAAAGCTTGCTAACTTGCAAACCACGTTTTCAAAGTGTGAAAATCTATGCACAAGCAAGCAAGAAACTGCTGGCGAAAGTGTTGGAAGCATTTTTTAATCAAGAACATGGGTCAAAATTGTATGAGTAATATATCAATTGTTTTGTGCAATGCAAGAATACGATACCATCTCT